>JAJIBD010011832.1:0-46163 GCA_021461705.1 Cryptotis parvus
TTTATAATGCCAAAATGAAAAAAAGTCGAGATGCTTTAAATATACCATTCCATCATTTCTAAATTCTCTTTAAACAAAATAGGCTAATGTACAAAATTTCTGTGAAGTTATTCCACATTTCTTTAAATAATATTCAAATATGTAGTTTGTTATGACATATTAATCTACAGTCTCAGTGATAAGATACAAAATAGTTCATTAATCTATAAAACCTTGTATGCATGCACAATTTTTATGCATACTCTTAGTTTTGAAGAATATAAAGTACCTTTTAAACTACACAGAAAAATATTAACCTGAAAGTTATTTTTTAAATGGTACTTTCTAAGGAAATAAAACTCTTTTTGTAAGTCATCAATCACCTATAACAAAAAAATGCTATCTAAATTTCTAACAGCTAATAGTTGCTATAATTAAAAAGAAACAGAAATTCAAGTAAACATTTTCTACTCCTTTCCCTTACCTCATCTTATAAATACAGAATACCTATATAACCCCCCAAACTTAAATTTTTTTTATTTTCTAAAGTATATGAATATGCTTTCAGGCTGTGGATCAGCTCTTCTACTGGGTGGAGCTCCTGAAGAGAGGACTCCAGATGTGTAGAAATGATGGTTCTTGTGGTGTGGGGTCATCTAGCTTCTTGTGGAGAGGTTTCCCCTGCTGGGTGGAATGCCAAGGGCCAGAAACCTCGCCATCCCTCACACAGGCACTCTAATACGCTTTACAGCCACGTGGTTCACTGCACTAATTACTCGAGATTAGTTGGTGACTACAAGAGTACTCCCAATCTGCATGGCAGAGCCCAAGCTACCCATGTTGTATTTGATAAATACCAGTAACTAATATACCCCCATGCCCATGATCTGATGGAATGGTTTGAGGCTCTTTATGTTCCTAGAGCTAGCAGGATGCCCTTGACTACACTTTCAGCATGTGACAGGACATAGGGAGATGTTACTGGGTGCCCACTGAGCAAATTGATGAACAACGGGAAGCAAGTGACAAATAACAAGTGATGAAATATAAGCTTCCATTTAAAAATTAAAAACCACCTTCTGCTATTCATGTGCAAAGCAATACATTACATAGTCCTGTTTCTCTTATCAAAGGTTTATTTTCTATAAAAAATTCAAAAAGTAGTTTATATTTTTCTTGTTTTAATTGTATTAAGACATCACAAAAGAACAAGCTCTTACAGTATAAGTGATTAAAGCCATGCTCCATAAAAAAGTCTTGTCTTAAATATACAATATGATGAATTTTATTTAATTAAAGTTCATATTTAAAGAGGCAGCTCCTCTGTGATAAAGAGGTGCTACCCAGAGAGCCACCAGTTTCATCCATATGTTGTCTCTAATTATCTTTTTATTAACTGCAGTGCTCTGTTCCCTGAGCTAAGTGACTCAGGAATTAAATTAGAAGAAAATACTATTACTGTTTAAGATGATAAATGAAATAGTTTCAGGCGCAATGGTCTGCCATTCAAAAAACCTTCAAAATCAACTCAAGAGTACTCACAGAAACAGGGCTGGAGCGATAGTACAGCTGGTAGGGCATTGCTTGCATGTGGCTGACCGAAAACATCCCCAGGTATCCCATATGGTCCCCCCACGCCGGTACCAGGAGTGATTCCAGAGCACAGAGCCAGGAATAGCTCCCTGCAATCACTTCGGGTGTGATGCAAAACTAAAAAAAGTAGAAAATAGAAAACAGAAACGAGAGTGATAGCACACAGGGATAGGGCATTTGCCTTGCACACAGTCTCCACCCAGGTTCAATCCTTTCCTTATGGTCCCATATGGTCCTCTGAGCACCGCCAGAGGTAATTCCTGAGCAAAGAACCAGGAGTAACTCCTGAGTGTTGCCGGGTGTGACCCCCAAAAGTAAAAATTATATATACATATATGTATATGTATATATATAAAAATATATGGAACATAGTCGCCAATGATCCTGCCATATGTTAAAGTTTCACTAACAAAGGCAAAGGTGTGGCCAGGAGAAATAGGGGTGTCTAGGGATAAGGCTTTTGACTTGGATGCAAATCGAACTCCTTGGGTTCAATTCCCAGCATCCATCTATGCTCTCCAAAAATGTCAAGGGTCCCTCCTGGGAGCAATGCATGCCAGTCAGTAACAGTCCCAGAGCATTATGGGGTGTGGCTCAAAGACCAAAATGAAGGACAAAAATGATTCCCAGAGAAATCATCAATGTACTAATTAAATACGCCACTAAGAATTATGTTTAGGGACTTATTTATGTTTATATATGAAATTCCTCCTAATGATATTCCCTGTAAATGTCATAAAATGCAATACATCAGAATTAAAATACAACTACTCTTGAGTTGTAAGTTAGTAACGGGCAAGTGTCATATAATTCTAGCTACTTCTAATTGTAGTACTGTAACTTCTAATTTAGAAAGTGCAAATAAAATATCTGAGATAACCATATGGCATATGCAATTGTAAACAATTTTGGAATTAGATTTTTTGTTATCCTTGGTAAAGAAGATATGTCAATGAATGTAAAATCTATAGCAATCTTAAAGTGTCTCACCACAGACTGCTTACTGTTGCAAGGGAGAAAATACAGAGCACTTCTATTTTTTGAAATGGGCAATGCTACTGTATTCTTGAAAAATATTAGCAATCAAATCCAGAGTATAAAAATGTTCCAAAAAAGAGCATAAAGGGACACAATTCTCCAACAGAAACTGTATCTTCAGATTGAACTCTGGAGTAGAAAAGGAAATGTTATGAAGGACATTATGTCAAAGAATACATCAAGAAGGGTAGATACTTAGAGTACAGCATCAAAGGCAAACTACTGAATTATAATTACATAACAATAATCCCTAAATTAAATAGTGCCTAATAACATATTTAGGGTAAAGAAACATCATAAATATTTTAACTATGTGCATATGGATTTATACATTTTTTCACTTTAAGGAAACCAATTACCTCTACATTTATGATTATTTTCAATATATATTTAGGGTCACACCCAGCAATGCTCAGGGTTTATTCCTGGTTCTTCACTCAGGAATTACTCCTGGCCGTGCTGGGGACCATATGGGATGCCGGGGACTGAACCCGGGTTGGCCATGTGCAAGGCAAATGCCCTCCCCACTGTGCTATTACTCTGGCCCCCAATATACATTTTTAATGCTTTGGTACACAGTTTGGTACTTTCAGTCAGTGGCTACATCCGGTTTTCATTTGACAAAGCGGCTGCATCATTATCTGCACATACGAAGAAGAAAACTGAAACTCAGAGAAGTTTTTAAAGAAGCACCAAATCACACAGCTTATAATTGACAAACCAAGATTTAAACCTAGAAAGCTCCACTCTGAAGTCTCTATTTGTATGACTATGCTTCATTCAAAAAACCAAATCAGCAAGTTGGAAGAAATAATCAAGGCGCTCAGTCACTTAATAAATTAGGGTAACAATGAAGTGCCTACTTAGCATCACAGAATATTTAAGTTGAGGATATGTACTCAATAACAATTCTAGGTTCTCCACAACATATTTACATATATTTAATATTCAATGTAATCACACACTATGTAAATAATGTCTTCTGTCATACCCAGCAATGCTCAGGGATTTCTCCTGGTTCTGCACTCAGGAATTACTCCTGGTGGTACTTGATGGGCCATATGGGATGCCAGGCATAAACCAGGTCATGTGAGGCAAACACCCTAACTGCTGTGCTATTGTGCTATTGCTCCAGCACCTATATAAATAACTTTCAAAGTAGACAACAACAACAAAATCAATGTTCCCTTCACCTATGCTTGACATAACCTTTTACCTTCAAAGTCATAATTATTAAGAAAAAATTAAATGGAGACTATATGGCTGAAACCCAAACATGAACATTTTTGTAATTGTTTATCTTCATGGTAGTATAAAATAATATATTTTAAAAAACCGAATGTAGTATTAAAGATCAAAAAAAAACTTGATATTGAGAGAAAATAATACAAGTTAATGTTCAAAGTAACTTAAAATCCAGTTCTACCATCATTTATAATATCTCAGAGGGACATCTGCAAAGTGATTGAATAGCTTACATGTTACCAGGAAATAGAAACTTCTTGGCATGCACTTCACATAATAATATTTATTGACCAAATTTATAAAAGGAGAGGTGTAATATATATCTTAGAAACGTGTTCTTTTCCTCGGGTTTTGATATTTTAATAGGTTTTGACAAACACTAAAGATAATATTCATTGCTTGATGATGCCACTCAATATTATGAGTGTGAGATTTACTCTAGGAGAACATTTCATGGTTAATGAGTTAGCAGCAATGTTTCCTACTTTTAGGGTCTCTCTGCTTCCATTCACCTATCATGTTAGCCAGAATAACATCACCACTCTTCTTTATCCATCAGTTAAAAACAATTTTCTCACCTCTTTGAGGAAAAATATTCTGACTATTTTATTCTCAAGTATTTTCATTTTCTTGGCAATAAATGCAGCAGCGAGCATGACTTCTCATTTCCTTGACAGCTAATTTAAGTCTTAATATTGAAACTGAGTATTTTTTTCAATTCCAGCATTTTCAAGAAAACTGATTATAAATTCCATGGAAACCGACTAAGTCAGACATATTTGCAGGGTCATAGAGATAGCACAGTGATAGGGTGCTTGTCTTGCATGCTGCAGACCCAGGTTCAATCCCTGGCACCACAGATGCTCCTCCGAGCCCACCAGAAGTGATTTCTTGAGCACAGAGCCAGGTGTAAGACTTGTGAACAGCCAGGAGTAGCCCCAAAACAAACAAAACAAAAAAATAAATGCACATTATCCATCATGCCTAATACCCTCCAAATGAATAAAAGCATTTATTCATATTACTTCTAATTTGACTCCAAAGTTACATAGATAACCCCAATACTTATTTGTCAATGTTTTTCATTACTTAAAAAGAAACAGCATTTATATTGTTACTATTCTCTCCAGTAAAAGTACTGTTCTTGAAAGCACATTTCAAAGGAATTTTGCAAAAGGTTCCAGCTATTCTGTCTCGATGTCTTTTCTATTTTCATTTGATGTGGTTGTAGGTCACACCTGTTATTGCTCAGAGGAACCAATGCTTGTGCTCAGGATTTGCTCCTGTCAGTGCTCAAGGGACAATGCAGTACCTTCATGGATTCATATTCAGCCCTTTGAGCTAACTCTCTGGGCCACTTTGTCTTCTCTTGATTGCAGAAGATATTACTTTTAATCTGAATTACACTTTTACCTAAAATGTTTCTTAAAAACAAAACAACTAATATAAAATATGATCATGTCTGTGACAAACTACATTATCGTATACAAAATAAAGTTTACTTGGAACTTACTCAATATAAAACTTTTAACTTTATCTACATTGTTCCATAATGTCATCCCCCCTTGTACACATAAATGTATATATAATAAAATGCATCCATAAAAACATGTTCTTCAAAAAATAGACTGAGGTCATTGTTATTTTCCTCTAAATTTTGTCAGGATTTTTTATTTGAAGGCCATTGTAAGGTCAATGAAATGAACATCTTTTGATTTTCTTTCCTGGTTGCATTTTTATTAAGGGAGATACTTTGTGGCCTATACAGTTACATAAAATTTGCATAATTATGCACATTCACACAAAATTAGGGGCATTCTTGTACTATTTAATTTGCCATCTTCTTCCCCATATCCAAGAAAAATGTTAGATGAGACAAAGTCAAATGGTAAATAAAACCATTTCCTAATATTCTATGGGGGAGGGGGGAAGGCGGGAAAAGAATCATCATAACGCTCTTTACCCCTTCCAGCTCCTTCAATCCCCTCCTCTGAAATTAAACTCTGAGATGTACAATGCATACATATCTGACATTCAGATTCCATTTCCTCTGAAAAAAATATTTAGGAGTAAACAACGTTGGCACATAAAAGGAGAGAAAATCTGTTCTATAATCCTACTGTTGCTGCAATATAGTTATAGTATATTAGGAGTAATAATTTTGTGAAATCATGTGGAATTATTTAGATAACAACTTAAAAATAGTTTGTGTCTTTGGAGACCCTTTTTAGATTTTATTCTCACACCCAAATTCCCATTCTGTCTTTTCTTAAATAATCTGAATATTAACACTTACAAACTACCACAACTAGAGATTTTTCTCAAGCGGTAGTTCAGGAGTTCTTGATTCTCCTATTTTTGGTATAACTGTGAGGGTATTTTTTTCCCTCTGTCTGCAGTGCCCTCTGGTCCAGGTGTCAATGATCTTTTATTTGGGGGATTCTCCCATTAGTCAGCAGCTGTACACTACAGCACAGACACAAATTGATAAATTTTAGCAGATACTAAAATGAGTGACCTAAAGCATCACTTCTGACATAAACCCATATATGTGAGGAGTAAAGCTGAAACTAGAGGTAGAACATGACATTTCTTCCTTACAAAAACCTTGACAAAATAAAACAAATGTCAAAACACTATTACATCATAACCTTTATAGCTTTGTTTCCATGCTGCTTGTCACTTTATGTATCCTACCTAGAGAGCAATTCAAATATATTGAGGGCTTCCAGTTCACTAGCTCCAAGATAATGCACATTTCTGTAACATTTCTAAATGCATCCATTAACTCAACAAATATCTGAAGGTTTAAAATATGCCAAGTGCATTTCTATGTAAGATGAAACAGAAGAACAAAGGATCCTGAAAACATGTCATTTCCATACACAAAAAGAGACAGGCAATGAAGATGTGTGTAAGTTAATAAATTTAAGTCAGTGACTAGTGTTTTCACTAAAAGGATGAAAACGGGACAGAAGAGGGTGAAGGAGGAGACAACCTGATTTATACTGGCTACAGAAGGCCACTCTGAGCAGAGAGGCAGGAATGAAATAAGCCATACAAAATTCTGGAGATGAAGTCTTTCCCAGAAAAATAAACAGCAGCACACAGGCCCTTCCATAGCAAAGAGCCAAGAGTCAGTAGAATGGGAGAAAGGAAACTAGAACTCCTGGAACAAAGTGAGCAGTTGAATAAACTGCTGGGAATCCTAAATGTAGAAAAGTGGAAGAGAGTAGACCTTGACATCATTTCATTTATTCTACCACAACAAGCAGACTGCAGGGTGGAGAGGGAATGGGGGTAAGAGGGAATTGACAATATAGTTTAATTTCTGAAGCTTCTATGTGCAATTGAAGTAATATGTCATGAAGATTTTGTGAAAAAGGCCAATAATATAAATTATATTTAAATTGGCAATGCATATAAAGAGCTAATAGTATATATGACCTATTTGGGATCCTCAAATGCATTATTAAAATGTTTGTTCTTATCCTCTCCTGTGATTTATGAAAATCTGTTACATTCAAAGCCATACATACATAATCAGTGCATACAGAAGCATTTTATACACTGAAAATAATGAGTAGGCAACATCCAACAGAAACGACCCATCTTTCCTAATTATTCCCACACATTTGCAATTTTAAGTCCACAGTGCACTTTTTCAAACATATACTGAATATCTGTTATTTGTCCTGTGTAGCCTAGCGAAATGGATTTCAAGCTTTTTCATACTACAGACTGGTACTGGCACACAGACTAGCAATTGAAAATCTCTGGTCTTAGAATTCTTTTAAATCTCTCTATATTTATACTACTCTGCAGTATAGACTCTGAAGCAAGAGATCTTTATGATGCACAAGGCGAAAGAATTGCTGCCACCAATGAATGAGCATCATGTTCTCAGCATCAGTTTAATCACTTGATCACTTGATCAGTTGATATCCCGTTATTCATAGATTTGCTCTAGTGGGCCCCAGTAATGTTTCCATTTGACCCTATCACGTGCCAGAGTAGCCCAATGGCACCTGTCTGTTTCGGGGATATTAAAAGATTCAAACTGTTTGTTTAGGGTCCTATAAGGAAGTCTGACCATCTTGGAGGTGGGCGGCCACGCAATCTTTTGCATCCCGTGGGATCAAATTGGTAATAGCTCTAGTCCAACAATCATCACCCAGATCGCATTATATGACCATCCCATCTGATTTTCTATGTTCTGGCAGATTAGAGAGCATCCTTGATTTTAGAATAGCGACGGAGGTCGGAACTCCGGATTCCCTCTCTCACTTGAGTGAGAAAAAGCATGGTTCTTTCAATTGAAAAAGCATGGCTCTTTCAATTCCTCTTTGGAAGACCCGGATGGTATTCTCATACTGCTTTCTTAAGGCCCAGGTCTCTAAGGTGTATGTCAATGCAGGGAGAATGGTGGAGTCAAAAGGTGTGTCTGTAGCCAGAGGTTCTTTGTTCTTCTGACTATTGTTTCAATGTTTTTGAAGGCAGTCCATGCCGCTCTTTCCCTCCTGTGCAACTCAGGTTTCAGATCATTCATCATGTTGACTTCTCGACCTAGGTACACATAGCTGTTGCATTCAGAGATATTTGTTCCATTGAGAGTGAATGGGGTCTCTGGAACGAGTTCATTTCTCAGGAACATAGTTTTGTTGAGATTCAGCTGTAGTCCTATCCTTCCACATTCTCGGTCAAAGTCTGCCAGCATTTATGCCGCTTGGCTGATGTTGGTATTATTAGAACAATGTCATCAACGAAGCATAGGTGGTGTAGTAGCCGGCCGTCTATCTTCACTCCCATTTTTTCCCATTCTAATTGTCGCATGATGATTTCGGAGGGTGGCGCTGAAGAGTTTTGGTTTGCTGAACCGCTCTTTTGAAGTCGATGATCACTTTCCTGTAGAATGGTGAGATCCAAGTGGTGAAATCATGATATAGTTCACGAAGGATCTTTATGTATTGGGTTTGAACACCCTGTTTGACTAGGGCTTCTATGACTGTTACAGTCTCCACAGAATTGAAGGCTTTCTTTAAATCAATGAAAGTGAGACAGAGCGGCATCTTGAATTCTCTATAGACTTCAATGAGTTTGGTTATTGAGTGGATATGGTCGATTGTGCTGAATCCTTTTCGTAAGCCAGACTGCTTGCATGGTTTTCTTCATCTAATGTTCTGCCAATCCTGTTCAGGATGACTCGAGTGAACAGTTTGTATACGACGGACAACAGGCAAATGGGGTGATAGTTGCCAATGTCATGAATGTCTCCCCTTGAACAGTAGAACTGTCCTGCTAGTTTTCCATTGGGAGGGCACCTTATATTCAGTCAGGTAGCATGTGAAGAGTCGAGCCAGTGTATTGATGAGAACTGACAGCAGATTCTTCAGGTGTTCGGGTTTGATCTTGTCTGGGCCTAATGTTGTTCCCTTCTTAACTGACAAAGTGGCATGTCAGAATTCAGAAGGGACAATGTTGGGAATGACATATCCATCCTGCGGAATTTAGTATGTGGGTAGGTGGATGAGGCTATCAAAGAGATCTGAGTAGAAGTCATGGATAATCATATCCATTTCCTTTCTGGAAGATGTGATAGATCCATGAGGACATCGGAGGGCAGTCATTTTTGTCTTATAGTTGGCAAAGGACAGGTGGGCGTTGTGAATGTTTTTTCTGGCTTCTGCTGCATCCTCCAGCACTTCTGTTCTTCTCTTCTTGAGGTCTTCCTTTATCGCTTCTCTGCACTGCTTTGCAAGTTTGGATGTTAGTATCTGGTCGCCTGAGGCTCATGCCTTACCACGTTGGTAAATGAGCTCGAGGGTTTTTGAAGACAGGCATCCTTTTGTGTCCTTTACTCTCTCGGCATTCCTAGCGCAATCATGGAGGTGCTGAACCAGTCGGTTGTAGTTCTGCATCGATGCCATCAACGATAGCATCTTCCCATGTTGCTGAAATGGTGCCAAAGAGTTCCCAGTTGGTGGTCATTCTGTTTTCATTTTCTTCTCTAAACTTTGCTGTCTTTTTTTTCTCTTGTTAGTGAAGTAGAATTTTGCATGAAGGAGATAGTGGTCTGCTCCTGTTTGAAATTTTGGATGACAGCGACATTGGTTAGCCAAAACCCCCGATTGAAGATTATGTGAGTCTATTTCATATGGAACTGTCAACCAGGACATTCCCATGTCCAACGTTTCAATTCAGCCTTTTGGAACTGTGAGTTCCCATGAATGGTCTTGGCTATGATAAACTCAGATAGCCTCTCACCCTGTCGTTCCATTCTAGGCCATGGGTCACGATGTGGAGTACTTTTGCTGATATTCTCGGTCCTATCTTGGCATTGAAATCACCGACTATGATTTTGTAGAAGGTGTGATCATTTTTATAGAACTCCTCCAGTTCTATGTAGTACTTCTCAATTTCTTCTTCTTTGTATGTGGATGTTGGTGCGTAGACAATGAAGATAGAAACTGCTGGTAGTGGGCCACATCTCTTCAATTGTAATCATCCTATTTGGTTTGTTAGGCATTCAAATGAGTCAATGTTCCCGCCATGTTTGCATTGACAAGGACACCGACACCATCAATGCCTCTTCCGTCGCAAGTTCTGAGAACAGTTCTTCTCCAGTGTCAAAGACGGCATGATGTGGTGGACACCTCCCTCGTCTTAGTCAGACCAATGATGTCACACTTGATCATTTGTGTTTGCATTATCAGGTCCTTGATATATGCTTCTGATGCCAGTGTACATGCATTGAAAGTACAGACAGTCATTCTAGTCAGTTTAATACATACCCGTTAAAATGCCAAAAGGTAAACAGATTCCAATGCTACTTCCATCTTAAGGCAAGACATTAAGAAAAGAGTAAGTTAACAATTAGACAAGTAATCTATGTTTGCAATGTAAGTTATCTACACAGTTCAAAACTACATTTTCCCTAAATTTTATTTTCCTAAAGCACTGTATTGACAAGATCATAGTTAAGTCACGATCACAGTTAAGTCATAGTAAAGTTTTATTTAAGTTGTAGATACACAACATTCCACCACCTATTCCACCACCAGTGTCAACTCCACTCCATGATCATTCCGAGGTTCTCTGTCCTACCTCCTCACCCCCCCGCCTGCCATCTTGACAGGAACCTTTTTTAAGTTTAATTATTAAAGCTTGAGTCTCATTATTTTACTTTTGACTCCAGGGTTTGGGTAATGAGTTCTATCATTCCCAACACCACCTAAGTTCCTTGACCCTTGTCCCGCTTGATTAAACATGTCTCTTTTCCCCCAAACCTTCTCCATATTCTTTGGAACCAAAGATGACCAAGGCATTCCATTTAAATCATTGCATTTCTTCATCCAGTTACCTTACCCTGCACTCTTTTAAGCAACCTTATATTTGAGGTAGTAAGTAGTCTTTGAAACAGATGATATATCCAAAAACACTTCTATAACCAATCATTTTCCCTCCATTACAAGTTCCAGTAAACACCAGTTAAAAGAAATGAGCAAATTTCAGTGTTTTCCACTTGAGTTTGATATATACTTAAAAATTAAAAAAAAATAACTCTCAATATTTATATTAATTAAGATATCAAAATTTGCAGAAGGGATATCCTGCTAGTTAGGTTCAAATAGCTAAAAACCACTGAAAATTGTACATTTTTTGTACATTAAACCATTGTATGCTTTTAAGATTCTAGTTTTTAACAGAATGCAAATGAAATTGATGAAGAAAAAATTTACACTAAACCCTCTTTCAATTTTTTTAGATTACAAGATCATGTTAGTAATTTTTGTCACAATAGTTTAAGTATTATTTCATTGAAAATGTTTACAACTTTAAAAATACAATTTAAGATTTTTTAATTTAATTTGTATTAGTCACCATGATTTCAAATGCTATTTATGATCAGGCTTCATGCATGCAAAGGTCCCCATACCCTCCATCTGAATGTCTGCACCCTTCTACCATTGGTTTAATGTCCACGCCCTACATCACCAGCCCCACTCCACTCTGTGGATGTTATCCAAGTACTATGTGAAATTCTAACACTGATTACTTGAGCAATGAAGGGTTTATTTTCAGCAAGTTGTTTACAATATCCTGAAGATGCTGAATCATAGTTATACTAAGTAAACAATTTCATTTTGATTTAATCATCACTATTAGAACATGTTTAATAAGCAGAAACAACTACAACTATATACACATACTATTAAAAATAACTTTAATGAAAAATATTAGCTACTGGTTGAGAATATCCTAAGTGCTCCCAGACACCTACAATTAACACTAAGGTTAGTCTGTAAACAAAATTAGCTATAAATACATAGAAAATGCATTATATAATGCATTATACAATATAAAATGCATTATATAATTTTCCCTCTGTTCTCTCTGAAATCAAACTGGTAACTTAGCCAGATTTTACTTATGTCATACTGATAGGCATCATGCCTACACTTAAAATGTGTAGGCAATTAAGACAAGAGAGGAAGAGATCAAACTTTAACTAGATGGGAAAGCATACGAGTCAAATTAAACAAATATGATATGAATGTGCTGCCATACCTTCTCTTTGGCAAAACAATTCAAAGAAAGGACTTGTTAGAAATTTAGAATTTCACACTGGCATTGCCCACACTATTTGACATAAATATGTATTTTGCCTTGTAAATGTATAATTCAAAATTAAATGAAGAATATTTAATTTTTATATAAAGAATATAGCTAGACACACTACTGTCAACTCATCGGTTCCCATTAAACAGATTAACTATATTTTTAATATTTCTAAAATAAAGTTTACTGCATATCATTCAAATATTAACTATATGATATGCACCATTGCATTAAAATACTGATATTTTGTTAAACGGATAGTAACTATTATCAATTATTTTCAAAGATTGTAGTTTAAACGGTCATTACACAACTCAAACTACAATACACAGATTTTTCTCAAATACAAACTGAAACATGGAAATATGACAATCTCTTTGCAAGTATAAATATTCTGGCCAGAGACACTGTACTGTGGGTAGGGGACTGGCCTTGCATCCAGCCTACCTGGGTTCAATCACAGGACCCATATAGTTCCCTGAGCATGAATCCTTAGTAGTGGTCCCCTGTGCAGAGAGTCAGGAGTAAGCCTGAAGACTGCAGAGTGTTCCCCAAATCAAACAAAACAAAAATCAGGTTACAAATATACAAGATTCATGGCTTATTTTACTCATATAATAGTGTTTCTTACGAAATATCTAGTTACTAGCTTTATTAATTACTCTTTAATATTCAAATAATTTATAAAATGATGCACTAAACTTCTACTTGAGTGTCTTTGCTCTTAGGGTATATTTACAAGGAAAGCATGCACTAGGATTAGCTCACAATTTTTCAGGCTGTAAATTAATTTTAGAGATACCAAACAAACCATCAGTATAAAATCTATGGGCCATCACTATCCTTACAGATACCAAATAAAAACATCAAGGAAAATTTTTCTCTCTAAAAGTACAGTCAGGATATATAATTATGTACATAATAAAATAAAAAAATCAAAAGTATTTCACATTTAAAGAAAATGTGACTTAACATGATAACTAAATTGGGTATCCTATCAAATAAACAGAACCAAACATTAACAAAAATATACGACAATGTTGCCTCTCGGCCTTGGCTAAGATGTAAGTATAGTTTATGTTCTCAATATGTGTCATTTACAATCACATAAAATCAGCGAATATGAAAAGTGAGTGAGCTATTCCTTTTTTAAATATGCACTAGTAACCTAACTGTTTGCTTTATGTCTCATATTTAATGCAAGTTTTAAAACTAATTGTACAGCATTTAAAAGATCTTCCAAAACCTCTCTTTTTTAGTACATATAACATCAAAATTGCCTATTACTCATTTCCTGTTTCAAAATATATATGGCCTAAAGAAACACATCTGTTAATTTTAATTTTATGCATTCTAATATACCGCTTCATCCACTTCAGAAGAAATTTAGTTGATTTGTACATATACAGATTTTCCAATTTTAACTCAGTGTCTTAGAAAGCTATGCTTACACTGCTGACCCCATAAAAGCCCAAATTGAATATTCTATTATCCTTTATTACTCTTCACTCTCGTCTATTCTTACATACTTCCCATTAGCAAACATCTCATACTGAACTGTTTAACAGTTTCAAATATCTTATTCTTGTTTTGAAATGTGAGTGAATTGGCTTTTTACTATAGGATATATATTGGTAGGTCCAAAGTGATAGTACAATGGGAAGGGTGTTTGCCTTACACAATACTGACCCCGGTTTGATCCCTAGCATCCCACATGATCCCCTGAGTACTACCAGGCACAATTCCTCAGTATGAGCTAAGAGTAAGCCCTGAGCACATCGAGATGTATCCCAAAAATGAAACCGAATAAAACATATTTACTTGAGAGGCTATTAATAATTTTACGTCACTGCACTGATTATCCTGTGTTTCCTCAAGCCTACCGTTTTAGCTCATGTTGATTTCTCTTTTCAGCTTATCAAATCTTTATTTTTATGAGAACAGAAACCTAAAAGAAAAAAGTTGCATGATGCAACTTATACTAACATAGAAAAAGAACTTCTTCAATACTGCCCCTACATGTTAATAAGCAGCAAGAGCAATGATAAAACATACCACTGCAAAACATCGTTTCCCATAAACCAATCTTGCATAAAGAAACAACTATCTCCTTGCAATTAAAAGTCAATTTTGCTAATTACTTGACAACTTGATGGGCAAGGACGACAAAACTATTGTAAAAAATGTATGAGATTATTTCAGCTTTTACTGATGCAACTTTCCTGTTCATACCTGTATGTAGGTAGTTATATATGTGCTGGTTTGCATTACCAGCTTTTTTTTTTTTGGTCACACCCAGCAATGCTCAGGGGTTACTCCTGGCTCTGCACTCAGGAAGTACTCTTGGCGGTGCTCAGGGGGCCATGTGGGATGCCAGGGATCAAACCCAGGTTGGCCGCCTGCAAGGCAAATGCCCTCCCCACTGGACTGTCCCTCTGGTCCCCATTACCAGCTTTTTATTTATTTATTTACATATTTATTTTAATTAAACATTTTATTATACCACCTTGAGATATACAATTACAATGTTGTTCATGTTTGGAGGTTTCGGTCACATAGTGTTCTAGCACTCTCCGCCCTCCACCAGTGCCCATTTCCCAACACCAATGTCCCCAGTTCCCTCCCCCTCCCATAGCCTGCCTAAATTCTTTATCTTTTTTTTTCTTTATCTCTTTTCTCTCTCCCTTTCTCTTTCCCTTCTCTTACACATTGTGGGTTGCGCTACATATACTTAGAAGCCATCATGTGCAGGTTTTTGCCCATATTTAATGCTCAGTTCTATGTTGGTATCAGCCCTTTTGCCATTTATTCACACATGTTCCCTTCTCTGTCTTACCTAACCTCCTGACTCCCTCACGTTTGCAGTAATTTCCACTTTTTGTAAGACCACCTGATATATTTATGTCATGCAAATAAATGCAGCCATTCTATGTCTCTCTCTTTCCTTCTGACTAATTTCACTCAACATGATCCTTTCCATGTCCATCCATTTATAGGCAAATTTCATAACTTCATTTTTCCTGACAGCTGCATAGTATTCCATTGTGTAGATGGACCACAGTTTCTTTATCCAATCATCAGTTCTCGGGCATACTGGTTGTTTCCAGGGTCTGGCTATTGTGAATAGTGCTGCTATGAAAATAAAAGTGCAACTGTGTTTCCGCTGTGTGTTTTTGGCTTCCCAGGGTATATTACCAGGAGTGGTATGGCTGGGTCAAAAGGGAGTTCAATTTCTAGTCTTTGAGGAATGTCCATATTGTTTTCCAGAAAGGTTGTACAAGTCGACATTCCCACCAACAATGTCCGAGAGTCCCCTTTTCCCTGCATCCATGCCAGCACTTGTTGCTTTTACCCTTTTGGATATGGGCCATTCTCTGTGGTGTGAGGTGATATCTCATTGTTGTTTTGACTTGCATCTCTCTGATGATTCATGATGGTGAGCATTTTTTCATATGCCTTTTGGCCATTCGAATTTCTTCCTTGTCAAAGTTTCTGTTCACCTCTTCTCCCCATTTTTTAATGGGGTTGGCTGTTTTCTTCTTATATAGTTGTACCAGTGCCTGATATATCCTGGATATTAACCCCTTATCAGATGGGTATTGGGTGAATGTTCTTTCCCATTCTGTGGACTGACTTTCTATCTTGGTCACTGTTTCTTTTTGAGGAGCAGAAGCTTTTTAGTTTCATGTAGTCCCATATGTTTATATTTTCTTCTAGTTTTTGTTAATGGTGTTCACCTTTGAAGATGTCTTTAGCTTCAATGTCGTGGAGGGTTTTTCCTATATTTTCTTCAATGTTATGGATTCAGGTCTGATATTGAGATCTTTAATCCATTTTGATGAAATTATTCTAAATTTCCCTTCAATGTCGTGGAGAGTTTTTCCTACATTTTCTTCAACGTAGTTTATGGATTCAGGTCTGTTATTGAGATCTTTAATCCATTTTGATCTGATTTTTGTGCGGTGTTAGACACAGGTCCAAATTGATTTTTTACATGTAGCTGTCCAGTTTTCCCAGCACCACTTGTTAAAGAGGCTTTCCCTTACTCCAGTTTGGACTCTTGTACCTTGCACCATTACCAGCTTTTTAAGACTTATATTAGACAACCTCATTTTCGTCACATAAAGAAGGATTAAAGAGGACTTTTTTTAGATAAGAAACTAAATGAGTATGGATTAAGAAAATTAATTTGGTAAGTGTTATACTTTAAATTACATATCATTTAACCAGCCCGAAAATCTATAAATGCTACAACAGTAAAATGAGAGACCTTATAACTTTTCAGAAAACTTCTTTCCATTTTCTTTCTCAATCAGAAATATCTTCTATTCACCTGCTCATGGCAGGCTTTCAGCTCCCAGCAGCAAACCAAAAAGCAGAGCACAGCAATGGTCCTTTAGAAAGCCAAAGAATGACCATCACTTCCAAACTACCAGCTATTTCCCTTTTAAATACAAACATGCCATTTGAGTAATTCATTTAAGCTATTTCTAAAAGTACCTTGTGTAACCTTGCAAGTGGTGATTTGTAATGTGGCAGGCTGTTATCAGGCAGTTACAATATTTTGCTTCCGTTAAATAAGAGGTGCATTATTCTAAATTTCATTCATACAGAAGAAGCATTCAGCAAAGATACTCGCAAACCTAGTTCATGATTATACATCTGTTGTGCGAGGGGTAGGGTGATGTTATGTCTATACAAGCCATCTTCCTCCCAATAGCAATGCCTCTTTTCAAAATCACACGGGAAATACGCAGAGTGAAAAAAAAATTGGATTAAAACAATCTGACAACATAGTGGCCATGCAATGCTGTCCTACACCAGCCTCTCTGTGCATTTCAAGTCCAGCACACTGGCTCAACTTCCAGTCAGTAGTCAGGGCCTCTAACTTTCTTGCCCTAAGGGCTCAAGCTGTCTGTCAGGAGCAGAGTTTTTGCCCCCAAGTGATGAGCAAGAAATGTCTGGGAATTAATGCACCCAGGGAGTTGCTCTCAAGCCACAGCTAATGAAATTTATAACAGGTACGACAGCCCTCTCACCCTTGATCTTTTTTATATTTTATATCTGCTCCCTAAACTTCCCACTGTAATGAAGCAGTTTTCAATTGTAGACTCTTGGCTGAATACAAACTCTTCCCGGGCTAGACTTACCTGGTATCTAATTTCCCCTCTTCCTGAAAGCACCTCCAAAATAACTTCATTCCAATATTTGTGTCAAGCTCTACTTCAGAAGAAAATTGCAAAACATAATGTTTCATAAGCTAAAAAATGTTTGGACCTAACTTTACCAAAATTAAATGACAGCTACAGATTACCCTAATATAGGATCAAGGATGAAAATATCTGCAGACAATAGTGTAACAGAATAGTCTGTATTATTCGTCTGTCCTCTTATATCCATCACCATAGATAAAGAGTTTGAATTTTTTTTAAATCTTTAAACAGCAGGGGCCTTAGGGACAGTAAGTAGCCAGGCACTTGCTTGCATACAACTAACCTGAGTTCCAATCCTGTACCCATTTGTTCTGACACTGCCAGGAGTGATCCCTGAGCAGAGCCAGAAGTAGCCTTGAGTACTGCCAGGTGTGGTCCCAAAACAAAACAAAACCAAAAAAAAAAAAAAAGAACTGTAACATTATGTATGTACTATATAGGCATTTTAAGTCATATGTAATTATGATTTGTGTCGCACCCAAAAATAAAAAGCCAATCTTCAGGAATAGAGATACCGTGATAATTTTGTCACTTATGAGAAAGCTACATATGTTAATTCAAATCCCTGTCTCAGGGTCTGATTTTAGGAGAACCTTTACAAAATATTACTAATATATTCAGACCAATTTTGTTTCTCTTTGTCAAAGTTGTGGTCACAAAACGGGTCAGTTGAAACCATCTTAGGTTATTTATCATCTTGTAAATATTCTAGGAGTTCTCAGGACACCAAAGTCAGCTGGGTCCTTTGAAAGAATTCCTTAGAAAGTCACAGGTGACAATTAATTCTCTATCGCCTCAGCTTTACTCCATACCTATTTTTATGCTAAGATTAAACCTATAGTTTCAAAGTAAGCATTACCTATATATTACTAACAAGTCCAAATTCTTAGTCTATAGATTTTAATACCAATTTCTTCTCAGCAGTGTGGTGACTACTCTGATCCTCTAGGCTATAGTCAGGTGAAGAAACCATTGCTCTAAGAAAGAAGTTGGGATTCTATGAAAATAGATGTCTAAACAAATTTAGGGAATACTGTGAAATATTTCATGTAACTGCATACTAGAGACTGGAAATTGAATTGCAGTTAAAGTTAATATTTTTCATGTCCAATTTAGTGGTCAAAATTAGCTACTAGTGAATGCTAAACAGCTGCACTGACATTTATTCTCTTCTTTTCAGGAGAGTTCAATACCCCATGGAACACATTTTAGCAGTACACAATACTATGTCACATGAAAGCAACTATAACTTTGTTTAGTTTTTTTTAATCTTTTCTGTCTTCTTTTGGGGCTACACCAGCCATTTTCATGGATTACTCTTGATTTTGTGACAAGGATCATACCAGGTGATGCACAAGAGATCCTTTGTGGTGACAAGGATTGAACCAAAGTTGGGAGAGATCAATGCAAGTGACTAATCCTTAGTACAACCTCAGGCACAACCATACCCATTATCCCTCTAGTCCAAACACAAACAGAAGTGCATTCTGCATCTCTATTGTGATCCCCAAATGTTCAACTTCCTTAAGGGAGTTCCTTTCTGTGCACATAAATTCAGTCCCCCAAAAGGGCACCTTTACAGATGCTAGCACTAGTGAGCTCTGTCCATGTGGGTTATCGTTATCCCTTTGGTTATGGTGCTGACATAATGAGTAACTAGATATTTAAAATATGATGGTTGTTTGGCTAAAGGGACAATTGTAAAGTCGCCAGTCATTCAAGCTGTGGGGCAATTTTTTAAACTTGATTCCACATTTCTGGATGAGAGAAATGCAGACAGTAAGAGTACCACTGAGGTACTGCAATCTAGAAAAGCCTAAATTATTACACTGCCTTATATCATGAAGGGCATACTATCAATGATGAGTAGGGAGCATATGATTAAGTATTTAAATTAAAAAAAAAACTATTTTAGCCTATTGGATGATCAGAGTATCTCTTCCTTGTGGCAAAAAGTCTTCTTTAGTGGTAGAATGCTTATCTGTGAGTTTCAGCAAACACTAAAAACTCTAGCACTGAATGTATTCTTCTCAGTTAAAACAGATGATATTCCAAACTTCAATAGTATTATATTAAATTGTGATTTAAAGACAAAAAAAATTCATATTCAATTGTGCAATAAAAAGATACAAATATCCATTGTGTTTAATTCAATAGTTTCTTTTCTTATTGGCACAGATATATGAAACATCAACACAAAAGTTATTTGCATGTCTTCAAGTATTGCTATTTGTGTTTGCTATATGTAATGATTTAACACTGTACTTTACTATGTTTACAAAGTATCAATGAACACAATGGAAAAAAAGGAAAATATATTTAGCAAATGATGTTAGAAAAACTACATATTCAAATAATAAAACATTATGAACCTATCATTACACTATACAACAAAAAATACTTATAGATGGGATATAAGGGTGTGTGTGTGTGTGTGTGTGTGTGTGTGCGCACAAGACGACACGCAGGCACATGCATGCGCATGGACCAAATTGATAGTACAGCAGACAGAGCACTTGCCTTGCAAGTGTCCAATCTGGGTTACATCCCCAGCAACCCATAGGATCCCTGTGACAACCAGGAGTAAGTCCAAAGTGTGTCACTCTATCTCTGCCTCTCAGCCTCTCTCTCTCTCTCTCTCTCTCTCTCTCTCTCTCTCTCTCTCTCTCTCTCTCACTCCCACACACACACACACACACACATGCACACAGCTATATCTAAAAGCTAAAACTTCTGAAAGTAAAGTTCTGAGGAAAAATCTGTGATCCTGAAGTAATATTTTCTACAGGTGACACAAATAGCACTAATTATAACTGCAATAATAAATCATACTTCATAAATATTAATAAGGGTTGTTCTTCAATGTAAGGAAAAGCTAAAACCACATAGTGGGGCAGTTATTCAATCCATATTCTTAACAAAGGATACAAAGTGAAAACACAAAAAAACTCCTAGAGTAGAAAAAAGTACAATTTTATGAAATATTTATCAACATCACGAACAAGCATTTAAGTTATATATACAAATAGCCAAAAATACATAAAATACATTCAGCATCATTAGTCATGAAGGAAACACAAATTTTCAAACACAGTGAATTACCACTCTAAAATTCAAGTATTTAAAAGAATGAGAACATTAAATGTGCAAGTGAACAACCAGAGTTTTCATACATCACTGGAAGGAAGTAGTAAATATAGTATAATCACATTAAAAAATAATTTTTGATCCCATATAATATAAAATCTGTCTCACAAAAGCTCTACCGCCCAGTGATTTCACCCCAAATAAAGAGAACATAGGTCAAAACCAAGTACATGCATATTCATAATAGCTTGTATGCAATGGGTTAATACTGAAAACCCAGTAGTCCATACATGTGATATTAGATAAGCTACACACATGCGCATACACACACACCTGAAAGTCTGGTCAACAATAAAAAGAAATAATAAATGGAATGAATTAAAATTTTAAAGCTGTTAATAATCCAAGCATGGATAACTTTCAGAGTATGGGACTGGAGCAATACTACAATGGATAGGGCATTTGATGAATAATTTTTTTTCTGAAAACGAAGTAGAGGCCAAGTGAATTTGAGAATACCTATGTTAATCCGGCAAGACTGCTGGTTTTGTAAAACTGATGTCACCTAGGTTCAATCCCTGGCATCCTAAATGGTTCCAGGAGCACTACCAGGACTAATTGCTGATTCAGAGCCAGGAGTAACTCCTGAGCATCACATTGTCAGGTGTGACCCAAAAGCAAAAAAAAAAAATCATATATATATATATTTATATATATAAAATATATATATATGTATGTATGTATGTATTATATAGTGAACTTGGAAAGGAAAAAATAGTTTTTAACTACTATTCCAATTATGTAAAGTTAGAGAAGAGTCAATATGATGTTTGATAGAAATCAAAATAATAACTGCAAAAGACCAAATTGGTGAAATAGAATATAAAGGAAATCTCTGAGTTAATGGAAATAATTCTCTGTCTTGCCAAAAAATACTGCTTACACAACTAAAGAAACTCGCAAATAAGACCTTTCTTTCATGTGTGGGACCCTTGTACAATACTCAGACTACCACATTTTCAGAGCCTAGCATTGAACCACTTACCCTGCGAGCTGAAAATGGCTGGGAGGGAACATAGGGGCCTCCTGGAGCATCTCTTGGGAATCTCCCCACCAAGAGAGAAACCCCATCAAACTACATTCCAGGATTTGGCATATAATTCACTGATAAAGCAGGATTTGGGAGGAATAAAAACTCCCAGCTCAAGTGCAGCAACAAGAAACAAGAATTAATTTTATAGGTTTAGGATATGATAAGCAACTGTGGTTAAGGATGCCCCAAGATAACAAAAAAAAAATGGCGATGCAAAGGAGCGATGAAAATGCAGTGTGAATAATAATTTACAGTGAACAACAAAAAACAAACCTATGCCTAGATCACAGACTGGTACATTGAACAGAGAATGACTCGATTTTATATATGAGGAGTAAGAAATATTCAAATTATTTATTAAAAAAAACAAATCCTTAGTAATACAAATACAATAGGAAACTAGGTAGTCTAGTTCTAGCCTTTGTGTTGCTAATATAGTAAGAAATCTCTCTCCTTCTACTATCCACATCACATACCTGTGATGTGGATAGTAGAAACCTGTGATGTGGATAGAAGGAGAAAGGCATCTTAGTGCCTTAGTGCCAGTATTTCCCAAAGTGGGCAAAATGCAGGGAACTAGAGCTGATCAAGTGATCAGCCTAAATGCATGACCTAGGGCTATACTAGTAGCCTCAGGTGCAACTAGGGAGTGGGAGGCCTTTCTCTTTGTTTCTCCAAAAGACAGTGGAACGTGCTAACCGACTGCGCCACAGAGACCGCCCGAGAACAGAGGACTGGCTAAAGAAACCGTGGTTCATCTACACTATGGAATACTATGCGGCTGTCAGAAAAGATGAAATTATGAAATTTACCTGCAAATGGATGGACATGGAGACTATCATGCTGAGTGAAATTAGTCAGAAGGAAAAGGACAGATATAGAATGACTGCATTCATTAATACCGACATAAATAGATACCAGTGTTTTACTAAATGTGGGAAATGGTAATGGCAGATTAAAACTCACCATTGAATATACACAAAGAGACTTAAGTGATAAACTCTAAATACCTGCAGGGCTAGCCACAATGTGTAAAATAAGAGGGAGAGAGATGCAGAGACAGAGAGAGAGACAGAGAGAGAAAGAGAGGAAACTGGGGTACCTGCTATTAAGGCAGCATGGGTGTGGGCGGGAGGGGGGGGGGTACATTGGTGGTGGAAATGGGGCACTGGTGGAGGGATGGGTGCTGGTATACTGTATTACCAAGAACCAATTATGAACACCTTTGTAATTGTATGTTTCACTGTGGTATAATAAAAAATCAAAAAAAAAAAAAAAAAAAAAGACAGTGGAGATCCAGGGGCAACTAAGTGAACTTTTTCTGAAAACCGAGTAGAGGCCAAGAAAATTTGGAAATGCCTATGTTAATCCGGCAAAACTGCAGGTTTTGTAAAACTGATTATCAATGTCACACACTTTAACATTCACTACTCCTTGCCTCCCTCTTTCACGAGAGCAAACATCTTAGAAAGATTTTTTCCAACTGTTGCTCTATCAGTTTCACTACTCTAGCACGGTATCAGTTCCTGACAATAATGGGGTTTCCCCTAGTTCCTCGCACAATTTGTTCTTTGCTACCGAAGTCCAATAGAGATTTTTAATCTTATTTAACATTTGAGGGATTTTAAAATATTAGCAAACCCTCATTTTTCAAATATTCTATTTTCTGGAATTGAAATTATGTCAGTTTTCTCACCTCTAATTTAAGGGAAGTCCTTTCTGTTAAGTATGCAGTCTATTTTAATTCTATCTTCACCGTCCACACTGATGTACTTCAGGATTTCATACTAAATTTTCTCCTTGTTGTTCTCCCTACACTGGAGTATAACACTCTCGGTCTGTTATCACTTATATGCCAAGAAACTCAACCTCAGATTCTTCCCTTTATTTTCCCACCTCCCACAGGTCTTTCATTACATATCCAACTAAACACAGCCTTAATCTCTTTTTAATTCCTGTTTTAGTAATTCACACCAACCATAAAACAATTACCAAAAAACAATTTAGACTAACCTTTATTTTTCATCTCTTCTATCCAATCCAATCATCTTTTTTTTTCTTACTAAATTTCTATTAACTCTGCACAATACATTATTTAAATTCATGTCACCATAGCTTTGCTTCTAAACTACTTTTGCTGGTGAACTGACAGTGTCTTGTACGTCAAATTCACTCTTTATTAGTACAAGAGTATAACACTGTAAATGAAACTCTGATAACATAACTTCCCCTCTTTAAAAACAACCTAGAAATTAGTATTTATTATTGCTTTTTGTCATAAAATACAAACAACATAATTTCCAAGATGTTATAATGTTCTGTATACACATGTTATAATGTTCTGTATACACATGTTATAATGTTCTGTATACACATCTGTATACACATGTGTGTATAGAGATGTATATATTCTACTGATTTTCTCAAAGGGAAACCATGTGACATACTGAAATTAATTCGAATACTTACCATTTCATCTAAATCCAATAAGGAGCTTCTGATTATTGTAATATTTTAATACACTAGATATCATATGAATGAATTTCTAATTTTTCACTAATTTCAAATTAACTTAGTCTATATTCACCTATTAATCCTGAAAACATCACAAAACAACACCATGATGTACTAATACACTAACTGCCCCGGTATACTCAATATTCTTATATCCACACAGAATTCCTTTAAGGTCATTTTCCACCATATATTGGGTAAGTTAAAAAAATAGCTTCTTAATTCTTTTCAGAAAGAAAAACCTAAACTACCTGGAAACAGAGATAAGCCTCCATTCAATTTAACACTCACTTAATTTCTCAATTTATGACACTTATAAGTCTTTACATACAAGAAGAAACATAACCTATTATATATCCTTTATTTACTATTTGCATTTCATACTTCTCTTCTACCTGAGAAGTGTATTGCTAAAGGAAAATCAATGTTGTTAAACATTAGAAATCTTTTAATTTACCAGAGAAAACTATTTAAAACAGAACAACCAAATCTAGGCAATAGGTATTTATTATTTATTACAATCCTTAATCAAGTCTTAAATACCGTTAAAATCTTAAATATCGTAAAGTTTTTGATATTTAATGGTTTCTTTATGATACATCTTCATATTTTAACTGGATATTTAAACTAATCTCTGACTTATCACTTCAAAAATATAAATTTAATATGCTACCCTTTAATAAACCTCCTTATGTTTTCCCCATAAAATAGAGACTAGACTCTGCCTTTCTGGGTGTAATTTAGAAATCACAGCCAGAGGGTATGTTCAATAAAAGTAGCTATAACTTCAGACATACCTTTCGTCTCAAAATTAATAAATTTCTTCTCCTTCAGACTCTTTTCTATGTTTCTATCACAGAAGCTCCCTTTCCTGAGTTGTAGTCAGGACCCATCATTACCTGACATACAATTCTATGAAACTGCTAAAAATACCTATCCTCTAGAGAAAACACATTCATTCTGCTTCCGTACAAGAAAAGAAAAATCTAATCTTTAACGTTTTCAAAGGAAATGGGCATCAATTGTGCCATTTATAACAGAGCTATAATAACGAACAATACGCTTCAAGGTTATTAAATCCTATAGTCTCTGAGCTTATCGATGACATTTTATCAAGTTACATTTTCAACTTATCTGTTGCTGACCACAACTGACTTCTATTCAACTTCCAAATTTTAAACAAAAATGATAACTGTCTCAAGATACAAAGAAGACCTCAAGTTTTCCTTCTTTCCTAAAAGATTTCAGCAAATGTAAAAGGTCTCCTAAACACATGAAAAGACTAATGTTACCAATAAAAAAGTCATACAAATTTCTTCAATTTCTATTTGGATTAAAAAGTAAAATTTTCTTTGTTCATTGCTATTGTTCATTGTTATTGTTCATTGCCAAAATCTCTCAGGAACAATTAATATATAATGTTTCAGAACATTTACCAGACACAATGATTCGTAACCATAATCTGTATTTAATACACATGTCCATTTATAAATTTAATGCCTATCTCACTCAACACTTGCTTGGATTAGGGAAAACAAAGGATAAGGCATTTGCCTTGCATGCAGCCAACCCCAGCTCAATCCCCAGAACCATATATGGCCCTTTGAGCCCACAAGGGAGTGATCCCTGAGCACAGAGGCAAGAGTAATATCTGAGCACTCTAGGATGTGGCCCAAAAAAAACAAAATAAAAAACAACCAAAAAGTTGTTAATGCAATAACATTGTTAATTAATCTGCTATCATACTTTCTATATTGATATCTGACTGTCCTTCCAATATCACATTGCTTTCTATAAAAGAAGTAATGTTTACTATAATGATGGTGATGATGGTAGTAAAGAAGAAACTCTGATTACCATGACCAATATGGGTCCTGACCTCTGAAATCCTATTATCATCAATCTGTCAGGTTCAACAGACCTTACTACGCCCTGGTCTTGTATCTTTTGTATAATATTAAATCCCTCCAAAACGATTTAAAAAACAAGAAATTAAACATCTGATGTCTCTTTATGTACAAATAGTAAATAGTGCATATTTCAGACAAGTGCTAACACCAGACATTTGAACACCATGTATGAATATGTATGCAAATGCAGAATAGTTCTTGTCCAATACTAGTCATTCCCCAACTGTAATTTTGCCATAAAGTTATTTGTATAAAATGACAAATGATAAAACTTTTATCTTTGGGATCTTATTCAATTTTGTTATCCGTCTTTATGCAAAAAAATATTCTTGAGGGAGTGTTCATGAGGCCAACTGAGCAATGGAGGATATGGTACAAATGATCGCAAATAGTCATGGCTGAGGAAGTGCATGCTTGAATTATGACCTCTCCAGTTTCTGACTAATGAAGCACTCAATCATTTCCAAACTCTCCACTAGAGAAAATAATGGTATCAAATAACATGGTTATTTTGCTAACAGCAATTTAAGAGATTAACAAGTAATTGTTAAAAGCTGTATTTACATATACCTCTTACATTTTACTTGAAGTCACCATTTATGTGAGAAAAGTGATTATATTTTGTTCTATAAATAAATTAAATCTTAATCCTGCTATTAACTTTAAAATTCATATTGGCATCAGAGTATAATTCTACTTCAGATACATTTTGTATATAAAAGGAGATCAGCTGCATAACGACACTGTTGACACTGTGAAGTTATTCCTAAGAGTTTCTAAAACTCTACCTCTAAGCAGTTTTACACTTTTTCTTCTAAGTAATTACATGACCAAGCTTCAATACAATTTTGTATACATAACTAAGAATAATGCTACGACTTCAATTTGTTCTAACCCTTACATACTGTGTCAAAAAGTCTCTTGAATTTAGATTCAGAGACGAAATAATGTTCCTATTACCTAGACGGATTTATGCTGATCATATGCATTATTGTATAACTAGTTAATGAGATATTACTGCATATGGCATCATAGGAACTTACAAGAAAATTACAACATAAATAAATGGAGTGCTAAACATTAAATATAAAACAATCACATGGATAACATGAGAAAGATGGAGAGGAAAGTGTTGATGTGGTTGGTGAGAGATGTTGATATCACGAGTGAGGTGAAATCTTGAACTAGTAGATCACCCACAAAGAAGGTCGAGTAGAGCACCCACAAAGAAGTCTCCAGGAACCACTTTGGGGGAATAGCACGGTTATTAGGTGGAAGAGGGGTATTTAGGTGGGAACTCTGTATCAGCCAATCAGATAGTAGGATGGGAACTCTGTCAGACAATCATGTAGGGTCAGTGAGAGAAGAGATTAAACCAAGGAATAAGGCAGGGTGTGTGCTTAAGCCTAAACAGGTAGGGTGGTGCTTCTGTACAGGATATGTGTTTAACTTACAGAAAGGAAAGACTGCTTGTATCCCAAGCCTCAAGAATGGGGTCTGCACATGATGTGAGCAGGAAAAAGGGACTGACTATAGTGGAAAGAAAAGTTGTATGTGAGGAGACACATTTCCCTTGCATGTGGCTAACCCACATTCAATCCTCAGTAATCATTGTGATCCTCTGAATATCACCAGGAGTAATCCCTAATCACAGAACCAGAAATCAATCTGAGCTCAGGTAACTGTGGCACCAAAATGATCTAAACACACACACACACACACACACACACACACACACAAAGTCAAAACAATTTTTTTTGAAAAGTCACATGTGCACCGTTGTTTTCTTTTTCAAAAGTACTAATAATCTTGGCAATCACTTTCTTTAAAAACTCACTGTGCAGGGCCGGAGCGATAGCCCAGCGGGTAGGGCGTTTGCCTTGCACGCGGCTGGCCCATGCCGGCCAGGGTTCGATTCCCGGCATCCCATATGGTCCCCGAGCACCGCCAGGAGTGATTCCTGAGTGCAGAGCCAGGAGAAACCCCTGAGCATTGCCGGGTGTGACCCAAAAAGCAAAAAAAAAAAAAAAAAAAACCTCACTGTGCAAGGGATTGGCGTAATGGCAAAAGTGGAATTAAAATTCAGGTATCTGGATTCCCTGCTCACAGTAGAGTGAAAAACCACTGGCTTTGTAAGCTGCTGCCAAGTCAGGTTTAATGCATACGCTCCCAGAACTCCACAGAGTAATACCCTTAGGTTAGGGCCTGGAAGCTCTGAGCACTACCAGTGGGTCACAAAAACAAACAAAAATCAAAAAATCTCTATTACTATGCACTATTAAATACAAGGAATACGAAATAATGTTTAAATAAACTTTACTTAGGAGCTTAATATACTTGTCACTACAAATTGGCATTTGTGAAAAGTATTCATCTTTGCTCTTTTCATGGTTATAAAAGTTCGGTATACCTACCATTATAAGTACCTCAAGCTTATAAAACTTCGGCTATACCTGCTTCAGGCTATTCCTGAAGCAACCAGATGCCATTGGGCTATACTGGCACGTGATAGGGTCAAATGGAAATATTACTGGAGCCCACTTGAGCAAATCGAAGAATACTGGGATGTCAAGTGATCAAGTGATATCTACCAAAATGAAGGCAAATAATAAATAAAAGGCCAGGGCCGGAGCGATAGCCCAGCGGGTAGGGCGATTGCCTTGCACGCAGCCGACCATGCTGGCCAGGGTTCGATCCCCGGCATCCCATATGGTCCCCCGAGCACCGCCAGGAGTGATTCCTGAGTGCAGAGCCAGGAGAAACCCCTGAGCATTGCCGGGTATGACACCCCCGCCCAAAAAAAGCAAACAAAAGGCCAGCTTTTACCAAAAATCTAAATACATTTAGAGTTTTTAAATGATTAAATTATTTAGATATTTGACAATACTTGATTTTACCTTATGATGAATAAGCCAAAACATGATAAACCTACCGGTATTTGGTAAATAAGGAAGCTGTGCCAACCAGATTCAGCATTCTGATTTGGGCGATATATTAATCCTCTTTGAAAGTATGGAATAAAGGGAGCTAGAGATAATACAGTAGGGAGGGCAGTAGCCTTGTGCACAGCTGGTCAGGTTCAATGAATCTGAGCACAAGAGTAAGCCCCCTGAATACCACTGAGCCTGTTCCAAACACAACCTTCTCCAAAAGAAAAAACAGTATGAAATTGGGGCCAGAGAGACTATACAGTGGGTAAGTCATTTTCCTTGCATATATCTGATTTTTTGGGGGTGTCACACACACTCAGGGGTTACTCGTGTCTCTGCACTGAGGAATTACTTCTGGCGGTGCTCAGGGATGTCTGGGGATGGAACCCAGGTCGGCTGCCTGCAAGGCAAACGCCCTACCCACTATGCTATCACTCTGGCCCCTTCCTTGCATGGATCTAACCCAGAGTTCAGTCCCTGACAGTCATATATAAAAAATCATGGAGCAACATTTTCATTCTAAAAATATGAACAAATAATGCATTGTCAACAGTAGGCTTGACAGCAAACACAATTCCTATGTACATATTTATCCCAAGCTTTGGTAAGATCCAGTGTCCAAAAATAATGCATGGAGTTTCAACTTACATTTTAGTTCAATAAATACAATATTAGTCACTAAAATATAAGGGAATGAAAATAGGTTCCAAACTATTCAATCACTGGTTTTAGTATTCTCAATGTCTAACCCTGGTTACTTAACATTGATTGTAGTACCAGACTTAAATAAAAGTCTGGTACTACATATTTTAAAAATGTGTATCACCTAGTCTAGCTTCTTAATTTGAGGTACATGGAAACTGGGAAGAAATTTTGCAAGATTGAATTCAAGCAAAAGTGGAATTAAAATTCAGGTATCTGGATTCACAGGTACTTTATCACACTTCCCAGAAGTAGCAAAGATGGAAATAAACTCATCTAATTTCATCTAGCAGGGAAATTGAGGCTAAATGAAACTTTAAAAATCATTCAGTTTGCTTTTTTATCATATTCAAAAGCACCTTCCATGACAATAAGTAATTAATATAATCACAGGAAGAAAATTATTTTAATTAACTACTTTATACACTCTCTTCAGATCATAATATTCTTTTCTAAGCAACAAGCCAACTCATAAAATGTCTGGATACTTCCATTAGTTTTCTCAGAATCACCCTACTAAAAAACACAGCAGAAACAACAGAAACGAAATATACTATAACATAACTAACAGTCACTCTTTTAACACCACAGCTGAAAATCATAACAAAGTCTCACAATTGATCACTGATTGCACTTATCACCAATCAAACAAGCAATATAAATCACTGAGAGGATCACTGGTTTATATCACTGCCATAGTAGCTTCCGGAACATCATTCCAAAGACCTGATCATGTGGATCATTTTTATTACTCACTCAGTCTTGAGACTGTCTGCTGAGTACTGACTGAAATGTACTTCAGTGTGCGCCTTCTTTCCAAATGAATATCTATGTCAGATTTATTTATAACCACTGCCTTCAATCAGTACATTTTCAGATATGGGGGGAAGGGATCCCAATAAAACTTGCCTATAGAAATCTGGAAGCAAAAACCTAGAAATCTTGGCAAACGTCCTTTAAAAAATTATTTGTGATCTAGAATGTGAAAAAATGTTCACTAAGATGTACTGGAAATTTCAAAGAGCACATACATATGAAAAGCCCCAGGGGGAAAACATTTATTTCAACCATATATTTCATATTAGACATTATAAAATCTCAAGATAATCTTATTTTCTCGTCCATTCTCTTTTCCTCATTATTTCACTGAAATTTGGGTGCTTCTCTTTGTTTCTTGGATGTTTTTCTATTTAGGAGCTTTTTCTCCAAATTCCTTACCAAAGCAGTACATGCTTCCCCTACTGGGAAAAAATTAAATTACAAGGTAAATCTAACACGCTTTTAAGAATCAAGAAATCAAGTTCCTGGGAAGGATGAAATGTTAAGGAACCAGGTGCACAGCGTTATCTGACTGGTTCACCAGATGCAGAAATACCGGTGGACCATATTTATAGTTTTTCAAACACAGTTATAAGCTTGACGGTCCTAATACTACTGTCTCATTAATAACAGAGATAAACTAACCATAAAGACTGCTATCCCAAAGAAAACTTCAATTAGCAGGTCAGAGAACATTAACAGCTGTAACTTGTTTTTCACATTTTAAACCACTTCAGATAAATGAAGACATGCCTGAAAAATCTATAGATGTAAACAACTGAAGGAGACACAGTTGTATTTTTAATCACTTAAATTGTATTTATTAACTTTCAAGTTTTCAGTATTTCCTTTATTTTCAGTAACTGCATTTTATTATTAATAAAGTAGAGGGAGATTTTTATCCTTAACTGACTCAAATTTAGCTACTTTAATTTCTGTTTTCAATAACAACCAAGAGTAGTAAGCTTAATTGCATTTTACCAAACCACTACAAACCAACATGTTCCCTGAAAACCACGGTAGTTGTTTTGCAAAATTTAATATTTCATCTTTTAATAGACTGACTAAAAAACATTTTTTAAATTTTGTAACAATGAATAATACTCTATAAAATATTAAAATAACAATGCCTACTGGACTCATACAGGGAAACTAAGAAATTTTCCTTCCATGCGCAATGAAGTCTCAAAAAAGACAAGCATTTCTTTTAAATGCTGAGGGGCTAGGGAAGAGGAAGTTGTGACTTTTAGTTCAGTGGGAGGTAATTCCATAACAACCTAAGCTACAAATTTGTGTTCTTGTCAATTTGATGATGCAGCAATTTATTACTAAGAAGGCATTCATCAAAAATATCTAGAGTTATCTAGAAATCTATGGGTAGGCACTACATACAGTGATAACAGACGGCGTTTTTAAATATTAATACAGTAATTTGAATAATATGTCTGTGTTTCTGTCATATAGAAATATCTGTGTGTTTTAAAACAGTCGTTCAAAGCAACACAAAAGACAAGATAGAGATATTCCTCAGGGAATGAAATCTCCTTTAACATTCCAGGTACACAAAAGAAAATGCACACTTGGTCAAACAGTTGATCAATTGTCAAGTCGACTCAAGAACCAAATTTCACAGAGTACACAATCATCTCACTTCAAATAAATCTATAAGCATGTTAGACTCTGCCATATTCACAAACACGGAGCAACCCGCACAATTTAAGATTAATTGGAAGACTTTTCATAGAAAAGACTATTAATTAGATCATCGGGTACCAAAAACCACTTCCAAATGCAGTAAGCTGGGGATGCTGATGTGTCGCTAAGAAGCTCTTAGAATACTACACTGGTCATCACTGACTTCCGAACTGATTTCCCTGCCCTTTAATAAGTGACAAATCCCCCGAAGACCGCATTCCACTTAGAGTTTCTCGATGATCCTAACAGGTCACTTCCCCACCGCCACGAGATCTAGCCGGGTCTGCTCTTGCCCAAATTGAGCTGTGCCAGGAGCCGGCGGGTTGCTGCCCGACCCTGGCTGGGGCTCTGTCCGCCGGTCCCGGGAGCAGCACCTACCCGGGAGTTTGCAGCGCAGGCTGAGACCCGCGTCCCTCCCCAAGTTCACTCCCACCGCCCAACCGCGGGAGAGCGGCGCGACCCCCATGTGTGCCCCCTTCGGAGGGGGCCAGTCCTACCTTCCGCCAAAAGGCGCGAGGCATGCACAAAAGATGGATCCAGGCTATCTTTCTCTGCCATCAGCTCAGGCAAATATTTCTCCTCTTCCATAGCGCGGACTTCGGACCGTTCCCCAGCGAAGCGCAAGGTTCCGCTCGCTGGGACGCAGGGTCGCCGGGCAGCGCCTGACTTCCGCGCTGCTCCTCCTCCGGAGCGGCCAGCGGATGTCCGCGCGTGTCCTCACTGGCCCATGCACCGAGAGCCTCGAGACTCCCGCCGTCGGGCTGCGCGGCCCCGCACCCCCGCCTGCCGGTCCCTGCCGTCGTCCCTCTCTAGCCGAGAGCTTAGACTCACACCAGCTGCCTTAACTGGAGAGGCGGGAACAGACTCCAGGTCCCACCTCCGCCAAGCTCTCATTGGTAAGGGCCCGTGGGAGGCGGGACCCTCGCGAAGCCGGGGGCTCCTCATTGGGGTGCGCTGCACGTCGGATCGCCTGACTGGCAGGAAGCAGCTGCAAAGGGGAGGAGGGCGCAGAAGGTGCAAAAGCTTTCTTCTGGTGCCCAGCCTTCCCTGGTTATTAGGCATGCCCAGTTGTGTGAAGTCCTCTCTGATTTCAGCTGAGATGCGGAGGTGGAGTAGATAGCGGGAAATGAGCTGCTTAAATGCAAGGTCGAGTCTAGAACGTCAGGAGAGATAGAAATGAGGAGTGAGTCACCGAGAGGGTGAGAAGGAGCCAGAGAAAGTCTTAAATAGGTAGATAGGACTTACCTGCGTCCCTAAGGCACAGGTGTCTCCTGTTCCTCTCGAGCTCCAACGCACTCCAGTGTGCAGGATCAGCAGCGCACCCCGTCTGGAAATATAAAATACTGCATGTGATCGCTAGCTGGTATTTCCAATGAGCCTGACCTACATCTCAGGAAGCAGTAGGATGTTCATTAATAAAGAAATAAAGCGGCTCCAGGGGGTGATTATATACTACAGCATCACGCTTCGAGTGGATGTACAACCATTGGAATACTGAATTAGTTCTGTTTCCTTCCCATCTACATCTACACCTACCCCTACCTCCCAGCACGCACACACACACACACACACACACACACACACACACACACACACACACACACTTCCTGGTTTTGAGACGGTTTGAAGGGGAACGAATAAAGGCAACATAACCAACTAGCCAGTCCGGGAAAGGATTGAAAAGATGTGAAAGAAGAGACACCCCCACCCCCCAAAAAAAATAGTAACAACTATGGTTGCTAAAATATTCCCTTTCTCCGTATTCAGATGTGACTGTTTCTTTCACCAGATTCTGGAGCTGAGTTTTTTCCTAACTATTCGCCTCTGTTTGAAAAAGAGTTAAATTCTTCAGAAATCAAAAGTAGAAACATCGCCTGTCCTAAACATTGTCCATTCCTCTGTTACCTAGCGGAATCAAATACTCTACATACGTGCTCCAAAAATCCCCCTCCTTCGCTTTCCATGATTTTTTCCATTCCTTTACTGGCAGAATAACTGTAGATAATGTAGTCTAATTTTCCTACAATACAGTATTCTGAAACTTTTTCAAGTCTTTCTGTATTTATATTGTTTTCATATATATTTTGAGAAAGTTTCCAGAGATTATACCTCACTTCTAGCATGTTGCAAATTTTACAAATTTTCACATTTACTATCTCAATTTATCCTCACATAAACATTTGTAATACCTAGACAAGTATTCGTTTCTTTGTTCTATTGGTGTGGAAATTAAGACAAACAAAAAGTTGATTGACCCAAGTTATATAGCTAATACTAAAACTCAGATTCATTTCAGATCTGTTTACTAATTTTTAGCACAAGATACAGTGCTTAAACTCACCTTTTGGTCTACTGCATGTTGATTTATGCTTGTATATGTTAAATACGTGTTTACAAAATATTGAAAAGAGCCTATGGACTCTGCTAGAATTAGAAAAGTGTCAGTGGATAATTTTAGAGAAGATTTTCTAATGGAAAAATACGTGTAATACCAAATACAGGGAGAACTGATAATTGCTTGCTGCAAAAAAGAAAAACAAAACATCCCAATATTTAGTATAGTTACTCAAAAGAATACAAAAGAATCCTATTTTTCTTTCCTTTACTCTATTTTGATCAAGATGGTACGCAGTGGAGATGACACTGATGGCAAAACCTAACACGCAAAAAAAAAAATCTATCTGCAGTAAATGAGCAGGCAGACATTCCAGTTAGGGAACTTACAACTCACCAATAAAAAAATAAAATAAAATAAAATAAAAACTTTTGACTAGAAAGTGTGTGACCAGGAGGCACTGACTGTTATCAAAACAACTTCAGTTAACCAGGAAATGGGACAAATAAAGATGAAGGATCAGTGGTACCAATTTACCAGAGAGGCAGCAAATATTCATTTCTCTTGTTAAATGTGGATCATAAATCATCATCATTTCTGTTTGGATGAATTTATTAGATGTATTTTCTGCCTCCTGTTTTACTTTGCAAAAAGTTATAAATAAGAGTTGAAGATATATGCAGAGTGCTTGTGATTTTATTTTGGCATAAGCTTAGTACTTTGAGAGCTTTAAGTTCTGTGTTTAGAAACTAACAGTATAAATGGAATTCATGGTATGGATCTTCAGAGAGGTGCTCAGAAACTGGTAGCAGTAGAAGATGAATTAGCGTCAACTCCCAGATTATAAATTATAACATTTGGAAATGAATAGAGATTAGGAAAAGTATATTTTAATAATTTCAATCACATTTTCTTTTAACACTACAAGATATTAGAACTATATTATGGATTAGTTGCATATACAATCGCAATTCATGAATCAGAAAATACAGCAATAAAACCAGTAATAGCAATTACCTCATTCATTCTCTGTTTTCTTTTTCCATAATTAAAGGTATACTAACAAGATATTATGAAGTTATTTGAGTGCTAACTTTAACATAGTGTGTCCATATGTATACGCATATATAAGCAGATATATGTATGTATATGTATATATATATATGTATCATGTTGAATATATAAGCTGCCCAACTTTTCTAAGCATCAAAATTGAAGTTTCATTATTTTGTTTTAATAAAATTCCTAAAATGCATTCTAACAAAATTAAATTTGTTTATTTGGCTTAGAATTTTTAAATTAGATGACACTAACCAAACTTTTAGGATAGTGAGTATATTAGCAGATGATATATATTAAATATAAGCATATATAATCCATTACATTGTCCATTAATAGTCAATATGCTTATGAATCAACTCATCATATATTACTTATTTCCAAACAGAATATTATTGAGTAAAGGTGATTTATTCAAGAAACCTACCCACATCATATCTATGTGTTTTTCATATGATTTTATGAGACCATGTTCTCTATTCATTCATATATGAATATTTTATATATGCCACAATTATTTATTGGATATAGTCAGAGCAAATTTATTGTCAGACATTTATATGCATGAACATAAAATGTTGAAAATTTGTTTTACTATAAAGGTGCATATGCCTATATATAAATAAACTATAACTATTGGTAATATCACCTCTACTTCTAATGCTTTTAAAAAATTTAACACAATCACAACTGTATTGATTTGTAATTCTGAAATATTTATCTTATTATAATATTAGTTCTAATTCAGAGGTTTTTTACTTTTTCTATTTAGTACAATGTAACTTTAATAACAACATGTAAAGTTCTATGTCCATAAAATTTAATTTTGAAGTGAATAAAGCTTATAGTGTAGATTTTTTTTGCAGTAATGAGCAGACACTATACTCAATAATTTTGTATACCCTTGTAAGAAAGGTTGAGTTAGTAGACTTTGATCATATTTATCCTTTCACATAAATTAAAAAATCTCAAATTAGGTTGATAAATAAAACTCAGACCTATTTAATAATTTATATCAACTTTGGGAGAAACTAAGTCAGTAGAACCCATTCATGATTACTAGAATGCTTTGATAAAACTGTGGTGCTCAGTAATTTATGCAATGATAATTCTTAAAGTGTTAATGTTTACTTACTTTCAAATACCTGTGAAAAGCTAGACCAAGGATTGGGAATAATTGAAAACGGACTGGCTCATTGTGTTGGATGGAGAATAAAGCAAAGTGAATGAGAGAGAAGGTTTGTTTTTTATTTAATTTTATTTTACTAAATAGGCAAATGAAACCAATTCTAGTGTCATTTATGATTTTATACACACATGTATGTACATATGCATGTATGCATATATTATAGATATATATATATATATATATGATTTTAAGAAGGGAAGAGGGGAATATAAACTTGGCACTGCCGGCAACCAATAAACTAGTACAATGTGAAGATAAAAGTTATTCATAGTAATATGTTCAGGTCTAAAGTTCATGTTATTTCTAGGATACCACAACATAAAATGAAGATTGATCATTAAAAATCTACCTCTCACATACAGAGGAATGGTGGTTTCTTACTAGAAAAAACTTTTTAATGGAATATTTGATTTAAGTTGATATAAATGTATAAAAAGTAGCATGAGACAGGATTGATAAAATGTATTTTGAGAGCCTTCTACAGCTTTTGGAATATTGCAATTCTAATACTCACATTTTTCAGAGGAGAACATTAAAATGAACCTGTTCTTATTTGTATAACAGCCTAAAAATAAAAAAAAAAAAAACAGGTGTTTCTGATGTTGAAATTATCTATTTGGAAAATTGATCAAGTTTATATTGTCATTGCCCTATGAATAGTTGCCACATACACACATTTTCATGGTCAATGGCAGAATCTATAGAAGGAAATAAAGATAATTTACCAAAAAATAAAAATTATTAACTGTCTTCTTAAAATTCACGTGTATCACTTGTCTTCCCATTGTTCATCTATTTGCTCAAGTGGGCACCAGTAATATCTCCATATGTTACGTGCTAGTATAGCTCAAGGGCATCTGCTTGCTCCAGGAACACCTAGAGCCTCAAACCAATCCTTCAGGATATGGAAATGAGGTCTATAACTGTTACTGGTTTTTGGCATATCAAATACGACATGGGTAGCTTGCCAGGATCTACCATGTGTGAGAATGATCATTACAGTGTATAAATGTGAAAGATTCTGGAAAGGACCAGGTCCTAACTTCCATTATTGTCTAAGAATGTTGCACAGCCACTCCACGGCAATGCACCAACATAGCTGTGGCTCTGAAGTGTTCCTCTTCCAGTTGCTGGGTGTGGTGGCTGGGAGCTTGTTGCTACGCCCACAAACATGGAGGTGGAGGAGGAGCCCAAAACTCTGCTCCAAGTCCAGCCAGCATGGCACTCATGCATGTTGAGCAAACCCGCGGAGCTATGTTGGACTTGTCTAGGGGCTGGCTGAGCCATTTACCGCCCTCCTTAACTCCATGGTCTGCTTCACATGGGAGCAGCATAACTGCGAGCTCCCAGCCATTACACCCAGCAACAGGAACAAAGACACTCGAAACCCACAGCTGCGCTGGAAACACCGGAAGAGAGACACTCCAGACCCAACCACTCCAGACCCACAGCTATGCTTTTCGGCCCCACATGGAGCAGCCTATGGATTTCTGGAGGGCTCCAATGGTTCAGCCAGCACCTGGCGGAGTCCAACATCGCTCCTAGGATTCACTCACACTTGCGGGGGGCTGGGGGGACCATGTTTATCGGACTTGGAGGCGGGAATTTGGGCTCCTCCTTAAAATGAAATCATTTCATTATTAAATTGCTGCTTGAGTACTGCTTATTTTGGGAGCTCAAGATACTACATTAAGAAATAATGCCAGAAATTTCTACATACACTACATAAACTACAAATAGAGGTATTTTATGTATACTACAAACAGAGGTAGTATGCAATGTACAAGAAAAGATATTGCAAAATAAATGATTTTTAAAATACTCTTCAAGTATATTAAAACCTTTGCCACAGAGGCAGATATGTAAGCAACTTGATCACTTGATATCCCATAATTCATTGATTTGCTTGAGTGAGCACCAGTAACATTACCATTTGTCCCTGTCACGTGCCATGGTATCCCAATGGCATCTGCTTGCTCCAGGAATACGAAGAGCAGCAAACATTTGTTCAGGGTCTTGATGAAGAAGTCTGACCATCTTGTAGGTGGGCAGTCACATGATCTTTTGATATCCCAGGAATGGCTCCAGTGGTCATCTCCAAGTCATATTACATGTCTAGCCCATTTGATTTTCGACACCTTGGCAAATGAGACAGCGTCTCTAACTCTGGATCATTGATGGAGGTCGGAACTCCAGATTCCTTCTCTCACTTGAGTGAGGTGTGATATTCCAAGTATAGCTCTTTCAATTTCTCTTTGGTAGACCCAAATAGCATTCTCATCCTGCTCTCAAGGGGCCCAAGTCTCTGAGGCTTAAGTTAATGCAGGGAGAACAGCAGAGTCTAAGAGATGTGCCCAGAGCCAGAGGTTCTTTGTCCTTTTTAGCTATTTCATCGATGCTCTTGAAGGTGTTCTATGCCCTTCTATTACTCCTGCGCAGCTCAGGTGCTATGTCATTCCCATGATTAGAGTGGGAAGGAATGGGAAGATAAACGGTCAGCATCTATACCACCTCCACTTCACTGATGACATCATTCTAATAACACCTAACATTGGGCAAGCAGCACAAATGCTGGCTGACTTCGACCATGAATGCGGAAAGGTAGGTCTACAGCTGAATCTCAACAAAACAATGTTCATGAAAAATGAACTAGTTCCAGAGGCCCCATTCATGCTCAATAGAACAAACATCTCTGAAAGCAGCAGTTATGTGTACCTAGGTCGAGAACTCAACATGATAAATGAATGAATGACCCATATAAGCAACTATTTTATATAATTATTAAATCAAGGATGACAGAGTAAATTAAATTTTATTGGGATAAACTTTTTCATTCATAGAAGTAATGTTATTTGAAACTAATATTCAAAATATTTAATATTGAAATTAAAAATAGAATATGATCCCACTGTAGTTGTATTGGTGTGTACAATGAAAGACCATCTCAATAAGAAAATGCTAAAACACAAGGCTAGGATATCCACTGTCTTCATACTATATTATTCAATATAGTAGTAGAAATCCTAACAACAGCTATTAGTCAAGGGAAAGATATAAAAGAGACTCAAATTGGAAGATAAGAAATTGAATTACCACTATTTTCGGATGGCATACTAATACACGTAGAAAACCGTAAAGAAATCCAATAGGTTACTAGAAATAATAAACCAGTACCACAAAATAGCTGGCTACAAAGTCAAGTCACGATCACGATCTTCCCGTTAATCATCTATTTGCTAGAGCGGGCACCAGTAAATCTCCATATGTCCTGTCTCATGCCAGTAAAGCCAGGGGCATCAGCTTGCTACAGGAACATAAAGAGCCTCAAACCATTATATTAGGTCATGGGAATGACCTAATATAATTGTAAGTGGAATTTGGCATATCAAATACATCACGAGAAGCTTGCCAAGTGGGAAGCAAACTCTTTTAAACACCTCCAAATAAAGCATGTATTGATGAACCGCTTGCAGCCACGCGAGCCGTGCTGTGATGGGCTGGTCTGCTGGGTGGAGTTCTGACGAGAGGGAAGTCCAAATGTGGAAAATGGCGGCGCCTGTGGAGTGAGAGGAGGGTGGTCTGGCTTGTTGTGAGGCTCTGCCAAGGTGGTGGGCCACGCCTCCCGACTGCCTCATGAACGGCTGTGCACAGGGAGACCAAGGAACAGCTCTGCCCCATGTCTGAGAGTCAAGTCAACATACAAAGTCAAGTCAACATACAAAACTCTACTGCATTCCTATATGCAAATATGTAATAGAGAAAGAAATCAAAGACTCTATTCCATTCAAAATATTTCCCCCCAAACATCAAGTACCTAGGAATCAACACAAGAAAAGATGTGAAATCTCCTGTATCACTGTAAAACTGTTTTCCGTTCATCATCGATTTGCTCGGAGCGGGCCCCAGTAACATCTCCATATGTCCTGTCTCATGTTAGTAGAGCCCAAGGGCATCTGCTTGCTCCAGGAACATAAAGAACCTCAATCCATTCGGAATGAGGTCTATAATTGTTACTGGTATTTGGCATATCAAATACAACACGGGTAGCTTGCCAGGCTCTGTCGTGCAGGTAGCATACTCTTGTAGGCATCTCTAAGTCCAGCATTTATTGATGAACCGCGGCTGTGATAGGCTGGTCTGCTGGGTGGAGTTCTGACGAGAGAGAAGTCTGGATGTGGAAAATGGAGGCCCTCATGGAGTGGAGGGTCGTCTGGCTTGTTGCGAGGCTCTGCTGGGGTGGTGGGCCAGGGCTAGAACCCACCATCCCTCCCGGGCGCCTCGTGAGCGGCTTGTCACAGGGAGAGCCAGTAGCAGCTCTGCCCCATGTCTGCGAGTCTCTGTGAAATCTCCGTATCATGAAAATTACAAAACACCTTTAATGAAAGAGAGGAGAGAGAGAGAGAGAGAGAGAGAGAGAGAGAGGAGACATTCACTCAGTTTGATCACTTGAAATCCCATTATTTGTCAATTTGCTCAAGTGGGCACCAGTAGCGTTTCCATTTGCCAGAGCATCTGCTTGCTCCAGGAATAGGAAGTGCCTCAAACTGTTCGTTCAGGGTTTTGAGAAAAAAGTCTGACCATCTTATATGTGGGCGGCCACACGATCTTCTGATATCCAGTGGGATCCAGTCCATAACTGCTCTTAAAACTTGAGGAGACATTAGAAAATTTTTTAAATTTCCATGTTCTTGGATTGGAAAAATAAATATTGTAAAAGGACCATCCTATTTAATTAATATGCAGATTCAATCAACCCTAGTCCAAATCTCAATGACATTGTATAAGGACTCAGAAATGTCTTAGAAAGACTTAGAAAGACATAAAAGTGCCTGACCCACTGTATTGTTGCTCCGTCCCCAAATAAGTCATTTTTAATAAAGAAACATGGTACTCCAAATGAAATGATAGCCTCTTCAACAAAACGTTAAAGAAATATGGCCTAGAACTAATACACCCAACTAAATAAGAAAAAAATATTGATAATCAACATGTCAGATAAAAGATTATCATCAATGGTATATAAAGCACTCAAAGATAAAAAAAAATCTACAAAGCCTATTAAAAATGGGGAAAAGAAATGAACAAACACTTCTCTGAAGTAGAAAGAGGGATGACTAAAATAGTCATAATAAAATGGTCACTATCACTTACTATTAGGGATACCTAAATCAAGGTGCAATGAACTATATCTCACACCAATAATGATGGCACCTATCAAAAAAATGGAAGCCATCTCTGTTAGCAAAGATATGGTGAAAATGGACTCTCATAAACTGTTAGTGAAAATATTGCATGTTTCAATTCCTATGCATAAAACTTTGTATAGAAATTTCTCAGAAAATTTCAGAAGGGAGCTGCCATATGACCCAGTAGCTCTATTTTTTTGGCATTGATCTACCATTAGTACACAAAAGCATTCAAAAGGACATGTGCACACCATTATTTATTGCAGCTCTCAGAATAATCGCTCAGATATGGGCTCAATCTTTATTCCCTTATATACACAATGGAATACTGAGCAGTTGAAAAGAAATAGGATATCTTGAAACTGGATGGAATTGGAGGATATCATTGACATGAATTTTACCCACCAATCTGCTTCTGTTCAGAGCAGTAAGTAAAGGGAAAGGATAAATATATATAAATTTATATTTATTTAATGGAAAACATGATTATGATATAATATACTCCAAAAACACAAACTATTACAATTAAAAATGGTAAATTTAACCTTGTAACCTTATCAATTACTTTTCTATACAGAAGACATGAGCAATTCTAACACTAAGGTTAAAGAAAAAAAACAATCATGTTAGTATCCAAAGAAATTGAAATAACTACTACCGTATTCAACTAAGAAGGTAAAAGACGTATTCTCTGAAAACCATCAAACTTGAATAAAATTAATTAAGAAACATCTAAATAAAAGAAATATCTTTAGCCATAACATAGAAAACATTAAATTTTTTTTAAATAAAATATTTTATTTTATTATCATTATATTTGTTTTTGTGCCATATGCAGCTGTGCTTCAGGCTTACTCTGTCAGTGATCCCTTACTCTGCACACAAGGATCATCATGGCAAGGCTTGGGATACCTATGAGGTACCATGGAATGAAAAAAAGAAGGAAGGAAGGAAGGAAGGAAGGAAGGAAGGAAGGAAGGAAGGAAGGAAGGAAGGAAGGAAGGAAGGAAGGAAGGAAGGAAGGAAGGAAGGAAGGAAGGAAGGAAGGAAGGAAGGAAGGAAGGAAGGAAGGGAAGGAAGGAAGGAAGAGGAAGGAAGGAAGGAAGGAAGGAAGGAAGGAAGGAAGGAAGGAAGGAAGAAAGAAAGAAAGAAAGAAAGAAAGAAAGAAAGAAAGAAAGAAAGAAAGAAAGAAAGAAAGAAAGAAAGAAAGAAAAGAAAAGAAATATTTCAAGATGGATTGAAACAGTACTTGCAAATCATTTCAAATTTGAATATTATCCTACATTAGAAAGAAAAAATGCTATGATAGGATTTTAAATTTGGAGGTCCAGATGTGGAAAATGGCAGCTCGATGGAGTGTGGGGGTCATCTGGCTTGTTGTGCAGCTCTGCTGGGGTGGCAAGCCAGGGCTAGAACCCGCCATCACTCCCGGGTGCCTCGTGAGCGGCTAAGCACAGAGATAGCAAGTAGCAGCTCTGCCCCATGTCTATAAAATTATTCACCATCTGCATAGAGTCCAAACTTGAGTAAGGGAAAGCCTCTTCAACGAGTGGTGCTGGGAAAACTGGACAACTACATGTAAAAAATGAATTTGGACCAGTGTCTAACACCTTGCACAAAAATCAGATCAAGATGGATTAAAATCTCAATATCAGACCTGAATCCATAAAGTACGTTGAAGAAAATATAGGAAAAACCCTCCACGACATTGAAGCTAAAGACATCTTCAAAGTGAAACACCATTAACAAAACAACTAAAAAGAAAAGATAAACATATGGGACTACATGAAACTAAAGAGCTTCTGCACCTCAAAAAGAAACAGTGACCAAGAAACAAAGACAATTCACAGAATGGGAAAGAATATTCACCCAATACCAATCTGATAAGGGGTTAATATCCAGGATATATCAGACACTGGTACAACTATATAAGAAGAAAACAGCCAACCCCATTAAAAAATAGGGAGAAGAGATGAACAGAAGCTTTGACAAGGAAGAAATTAGAATGGCCAAAAAGGCATATGAAAAAATGCTCATCATCACTAATCATCAGAGAGATGCAAATCAAAACAAAAATGATATATCACCTCACACCACAAGAGACTGGCCCATACCAAAAGGGTAAAAGCAACAAGTGCTGGTGTGGATGTGGGAAAAAAAGGGGACGCTCAGACACTGTTGGTGGGAATGTCGACTTGTACAACCTTTCTGGAAAACAATATGGACATTCCTCCAAAGACTAGAAATTGAGCTTCCTTTTGATCCAGCCATACCACTCCTGGGAATATACCCTGGGAAGTAAAAACACACAGTGGAAACACCATCCACACTTTTATTTTCATAGCAGCACTATTCACAATAGCCAGAACCTGGAAACAACCAATATGCCCAAGAACTGATGACTGTATAAAGAAACTTTGGTACAACACACAATGGAATACGATGCAGCTGTTAGGAAAAATGGAGTTATGAAATTTGCCTATAAATGGATGGACATGGAAAGGATATGCTTCAAACATACAGTAAAATAATTAGACATTCTGGTAATAAATAAGTCTCAATTTACCTGTTTTATCCATAGTGATTCAGAGTAAGGAATTGTAAAAGAATGCGATCAATCTATGTTCAGTTTCTGAGATATCATTTAAGTGAAAAAAACAAAATACAGTTGATGCTTCCAAATTTAATCCTGATTTTTTGAAAAGCAATAAATATTTAAAACGTTCACATTTATTGTTAATTTACAAAAATAATTGATAAAAGTTTACTATTATAGCAAACATTCTAAAATTATATTTCATTATAATTAGACATATTGTAATTTTTGTTAGAACATTAATTTCTTTCCTTAATTAATAGTTTGCGGTTGTTTTTCCCTGAGTGCCAATAAATACAACAATCCACCCTATAATGTTAAATGAATGCATTTACTCACTATAACTATGCACACAGCATCATGCATTTTATATCTCTCACGTATTAATGTTAAGTTTCCTGGTGTGTTTTTCTGTTGGTCATATATGCTCACTTTTTGGCAGCCAAACATAAATAACTGTCATTTAATTCAGCAGGCAGAGGTCAGAAACCAGAAATGTGATCCAGACACCTCAGAAGCAGACTTGGGCGGAATCCTAAAGTAAGACTAAAATACCAATAAGCCTGTGTTAGCAGGAAGTCTTATGCTGCACAGAACCTGTTTGATATTTTTATCTCTTCTTTTTCTGATTTTCTGATCCAGTTTTGTATTAGTTATCTATTACGTAACACACTAACAGATAGTTTATCCACATGAAATTATAAGTACAACAGGAATATGAAAAAGACAAGCATTGGATGAGTGTGGGGCGTGGAACCATGCAGGGAGGGATGTGGAACCGTAACTGACAGTAACGCAAAGCTCTCTTGGTGCTATTCAGTCAAATACCAGAGACTCACACCACACACACACACACACACACACACACACACACACACACACACACACGGGGGCAGAGCTGCTACCAGCTCTCCCTGTCTGCGCAGCTGCTCACAAGGCACCTGAGAGGGATGGCGGGTTCTAGCCCTGGCCTGCCACCCCAGCAGAGCCTCGCAAGAAGCCAGACCACCCCCACTCCATGAGGACCACCATTTTCCACATCCGGACTTCCCTCTCATCAGAACTCTGCCCAGCAGAAGAGCCTATTATAGCCTGGCTCGCGCGGTCACCTTGCGGCTGCACGGTTGATCAATAAATGCTGGATTTAGAGGTGACTACAAGAGTATGCCACCCACGAGGCAGAGCCTGGCATGCCTCCCATGTCGTGTTTGATATGCCAAATACCAGTAACAATTATAGACCTCATTCCCATGACCTGATGGAATGGTTTGAGGCTCTTTATGTTCCTGGAGCAAGCAGATGCCTTGGGCTCTACTAGCATGAAACAGGACATATGGAGATGTTACTGGTGTCCGCTCGAG
>JAJIBD010011833.1:0-62560 GCA_021461705.1 Cryptotis parvus
AGGAACAGTGTCCAAATAATTCTTGGAAATGATAATACCAGCCTATAACTGAGCATTGAATGTACACAAAGGGATATACATGATAACCCCTAAGTGTATGTATTGCAAACCACAATGTGTAAGAGAAGGACGAGAGAGAGAAAGAGAGAGAGAGAAAAGAGGTTAAGTGCTTGCCATAGAGTCAGGCTGGGGGGGGTGGGGAGGGCATCAGGGGAAATTGGTGTTGGGAAATGGGCACTGGCGGAGGGATGGGTGCTGGAACACTGTATGACTGAAACCCAAACATGAACATCTTTGTAATTATATATCTCACTGTGGCATAATAAAAAATAAAAAAGAGAAAAATCAATGTTCAACGCTGTCCCCCAGATGACCCTAATTGGAATATGTCTCACTTATGTACATGGTAATATGCTCACGATTTAATCTCTTGTTGACTTCTAAGTGACCTATGACATTCCTACATTTCCAAATTTCACCTCCCAGTGTAAGTGCAGTTGACTTGAAGCAGTAGAGCTACAGAAATCAAGTGCCTCATCCCCACTGGTGGTGTCAATAATCTAAGGATGACTTTGACTTTCCCAAAATGTAACAGCCACCAGCTTTTTTATTGACCTTACTTATATCTCAGTCTAGTGACACCTATTTTGTACATAGGAATTACAGCAGTTCTCTCTTGGTTTATGTGCTCACAATGTGATAAGAAGCAAAGTTCTGGGACCAAAAAAGACAGCCTACACACTGAGCACAATACAGGTTGGAGGTCTGGGCTATTTTTCCTGTTCTCCATTTTCCACATCCGGACTTCTCTCTCCTCAGACTTCCACCCAGCAGACCAGCCTATCAGCGCCCGGCTTGGGGCCGCAAGCAGCCGCGGTTTATCAATAAATGCTGGACTTAGAGATGCCTACAAGAATATGCTACCTGCACGGCAGAGCCTGGCGTGCATTAAAGACTGCATTTTCTAATAAAATAATCCAGAGAAAGGAAAATATAATTAAGAAATTCATAAGTAAAACTCTTTTAAACACTGTCCTGAATTTATCCTTATAATAAGTTTATACACTTGCTTACAAGATGAATCATGTTGTTGTCTTATCAAGAGTCTTTCAGTGAGCACAGAATCTCACTGTGAACCCAGATGAGTATAGATTTTATGTGTATTATTGACACTAGACATCAAAAATGAAAAGAACATAAAACATAAATTCATGTTTAATTTAAGGTATGATGAACTCTACATTGATGTTATTCTTGGGACAATAGGACATAGTCATGCTGCTAAAGATCTGCTCGGTAAGCCACTGCCTGGCATGGTGATGGCCAGGGAATGTGTTTCTGAAAATATTTAAATGTCTCATCACTTAAATCCTTAAATTTAAGGATTTAAAGATCCTTAATCCTCACCCCGTGAGGATCTGTGAGGCAGTGTCACACAGGCAGTAGGACACAGAATAGAATTGTTTCATCTTCTGTATCTCAACAAACATTTCATAGCTTCTTCTGTTTGTAACTGCTAACATCTTTGTCCCCATTCTCACCCTTTGGGAATATGGTGACTTGTGGTCACACATGGTGATGCTTGGAAGCTACCCACAACTCTGCTTGGGGATCACTCCTGGTGGTGTTCAGGGAACCTGCAGTGTCAGGAAAAATAGCCCAGACCTCCAACCTGTATTGTGCTCAGTGTGTAGGCTGTCTTTTTGGTCCCAGAACTTTGCTTCTTATCACATTGTGAGCACATAAACCAAGAGAGAACTGCTGTGTGATCCCACTGTAATTCCCCAGGCACTCCATTAGCACCAGAAGGGTCCCATTGCAGTAGGTGAATTGTCATGATTTCAGAAACCTGCCTGAGAAAGCCTCCTTCAGTTAAAAGGTTCCTGGAAAGCAGGGACATTTGTGTTATATGTTAAAAGTTCTTAGAGAAGAATCCTAACTATCTTAAGTTTTAGATGAGGGTATCGGTGTCCCCAGGCTCCCTGGTAACCAGATGAAGGATTGGGATTGTGGATTTGATATTTCATTTTTCAGGAAACCATCCCAGACCTGAAATTCTCATCTCTGACTCTGCTCTACAGGGGCTAGCTTCCTCCAGGACCACAGAGTATTACTCCTTGTTTATACTCCATAAGGTGACTTCATGGTAGTCACTACATGTAGTGTTTGATTTAGTGTTTATTGTAGTGCCAAAGCTCTCAAGATCATGAACATGACCTTCTCATGACTCCTCATGTATCTCCCTGTGCCTAACGTAATTGTAATGACTCCCATTGTTGCTAAGCCCTGTCTGTGTATTCGGTAGAAAAGGACTATATCAGTCCTGAAAGAGTGTACTGGAAGGGTTCCCTGCTCACCCATTTTACATATGTGGACACTGAGGCCTAGAGAGTTGAGAAAACTGCTTCAAGACCAATCACCACTAGTGAGTTCTGGGTATCAGTGGTGATAACTTGCTTTCAGCACTTATTATTCCTCAACCTAGATGCCCCAGAAAGAGATGAAAAATGTCAATTGACTCATTGAATAGAAACCAAGATAATCTTTCATTTATTTTTCTCATTGTCAGAGATCAAATTCAGAGCCTTATACATGCAAGGCAGGTCCTCTACCCCTGTGTCTCAAGGTAGATTCTTTACTTCCCCTTCCATTCTCTATGTCAGTGTTGTGTCACATGTAGGCTTGGTTGTGATATTCACACACTTGGTTTTAGTGCTTGGCAGGGGATTGCACCTCGTTTAGTCATGAAGCTCCCACATGTGCTTGCTGGGTTTGCATTCCTTGCTGTGGTGCTCACACATCTATTTAGTTGTAGTATTTGATACAGTTTACAATTAAGTTGTGGTTCTCACACACCCTAGTTATGCTGCTGGGGTGGGAATCCCAAAATTATTGCTGCTAAGATTGTACTTAGCACATGTAGGCAACACTGGGGATTGAACTCTTAGCCTTGAACTTTCAGGTCAGGTGCCAGAGCCACAGAATATTTACTAGTCCTTGAATTAGAGTTTATATGAGGCAAGGAGGGTACTAGGTACTAGATCAGAACAGGTCAGAGCTCCTGGACAGTACAGAGGTTTCCTTAATTAGAGAACAAGGAGCACCAAAACCAGACTCTGTTCAATTCACAATCCAGCTGATGGCATGAGACAAGGGGTCAACAAATATTGATTGGTTGATTAAGTACCTCTGATATATCCCACTTAAGTACTGGAAACAAGGTCCCAGGTGCCAACAACCATATGCTTGATTTGGGATTTTAGTATTGTAATTTTCAAGTTGCGGCAGAGCCTGGAAAGCTACCCATGTCGTATTTGATATGCCAAATACCAATAACAATTATGGACCTCATTCCCATGACCTGAAGGAATGGTTTGAGGCTCTTTATGTTCCTGGAACAAGCAGATGTCCTTGGGCTACTCTAGCATGTGACAGGACATATGGAGAAATTACTCCATTTTGGTGCCTGCTTGAGCAAATTGATGAACAACGGGAAGACAAGTGATACAGGTGAAGTGAATTTTCAAGTTGGAACCAAATATAGGCCCTCATTGAGTTGGAGTTCTCTGCATACAGATAAATCACACAGCTCAAGGAATTGTAAACAGGCTTAACTCAGTCAAGGTGGGTCTGTTCCTGATAATCTTGGCTCAGAAGCTTACAATGCATTGGCTGGAGTTTTGATTTATATCCTAAGGGTCCAAGTGACCATTATACCTGCCTCCTTAGGATGAGAGCATTACAGGAAACTCCAGGTAAAGGGTCTTGTTTTACTTGGGGCAGGGCTGCCAGAGTGAACTGTGCTGAGCAATGCCATGTCTCCACCAGAGAGCTGGGTGAGTGGTCTCCAAACCTGGGTTCACTGAACAGAAAATTAAGTCTAGGGAGGAGTGGACTTGGTTAGAAGTCATAGTAGAGATATAAATATGCCTGCGCCCTTGGAGGTATGTGCCTGGGCCTCACACCAGGGCCATGTTGGTCAAAGTAGTTGTGCATGTGTCTTGATTCTTAGAAGTCCGCTCCGAGGGCAGACCTGTCCATGCTCTGTTATAATGAAAGATGAGACGCACACCCAGAAGGGATTTCCATTTTTTGAAATAGGAATAATTTGGAAGGGAACATGAGCCAGGTCTCTGGATACTACTCCTTTTGGGATTTGTAGCAGGAAGAAAGTTGCTACTATAGCCATTTTGGAACAGAAGAGCTACAGGGAGCCAGAAGAAAAGGGACGTCTAAAAAGAGGAGAGGAAAGATCATCTGTCAGCTTGATGCTGTGGAGTTTCTCCTGAGAGCAACTGCCCTGCCTGAGTTCTAGTCTTTTTCACTTCTACCCTGACTCTCAAAATCACCACTTACAACAATTTGAAAAAAAATCAAAATATGAACTGGAAAGCCAGTATAGGGGTTAAAGCACCTGCCTGTATACAGCCTATCTAGTTTTGACCCCAGCATGACATATGTCCCCAAAGCACTGTCAAGAATGGAACTCCTGAGCACAGGGTCAGGAGTAAGCCCTGTGTAACTCCAAACCTTTCCACACTAAAGAACTTGAAAATATTTATAAAGATAATAAAAGAAAATATCGCATATACCGACAACTGTTTACATCTTTTCATTACATGAGTTGTACATAAATATATTTATTTAATTATGCATCAGTTACATATATATATTTAATATTGTGCTTGGAGTCCTGTCCACCTCCCCTGCACTCTCCCACTCTGGGTGGCTAAATACCACAATGACTGCCGTTCTAAAATTGTACAGGACCATTCCCAGACTCGGCACCTCATTGATTTCCTATGCAATACACTTTGGGCAACTTGTTTTTAATTCACCATTATGTTATAAATGACACACGTGGCTTCAGTGTGTTCTTTTTATTGAATTAATTTAAATTAATTTAAATCAAGTTTTAGTTTTGATGAAATTAACTTGCGTCACAGAAGACTGTGGCATTTGCTTTCTGGGCTGACTTAGGAAGCAGCAACTTTGACTGAAACTACAGCTTTTCTTTTGCAATGGGAGACAAAGGGTGGGTGGTCTGAATGCTGGAATGTTCACTGGTCTCTGTGGAGGTCTCTCTGGCTATCGAAGTCCTCTCCTCTAGGTGCAATCACATTATATGCCATATCTTTCCTTTAAAGACATGGTCGTAGGATTAGAACCTGGCCAGACTTATTGTAAATTGATAATCCCTCTATGACCCTTTCTCTAAATACAGTGGCATTCTGAAGTGCTGGGATTAGAGCAGACACAGTTTAGCACATAGCAGTTATTATTTTTTTTTCAGTTTTTTTATTTTAATTTTTTATTTTTAAAATTACAAAGATATACAATTAAAAAGTTCATATTTGGGTTTTGGTCAAACAGTGTTGCAGCACCCATCCCGCCACCAGTGCCCATCTCCCACCACCAACATCCCCGGTTCCCTCCCCTCCCCCCAGCCCTGCTCCATGGCAGGTTCTTGATTTCTTTCCATTACTCTCTCTTTCTCTTTTCCTTCCCCTCCAGACTATGAATTACAGAACGTACATTAAAGGATTGTCATGTGTATCTTTTTGCCTCTATTTAATGCTCAGTTCTAGGTTGGCATTAGTACCCTCAACAATTGTCAGCACACTGTTCCATTTCTGTCTTACCTAGCCTCTGAATCCCACACGTTTGTGATAATTTCCACCTTTGACAGGACCTCCTGATATATGTTTCACTTGATCTTGGATATTGGTATCATAATATGTACCTATATATTTATGTTATGCAGATAAATGCAGTCATTCTGTATCTGTCTCTCTCCTTCTGGCTAATTCTCGCTCAACATAATCTTCTCCATGTCCATCCATTTATAGGCAAATTTTATAACTTCATTTTTCCTAACAGCTGCATAGTATTCCATTGTGTAGATGTACCAAAGCTTTTTATCCAGTCATCGATTTTCGGGCACTCTGGTTGCTTCCAGATTCCAAGGCGAACTGCCTTGGTTTCACCGTGGAACCTTGGGCGCTGCGCCGCTCCCGGGATCATCCCAAAACTCAAAACACAGCTGACGCTAGCGCTGGCCGCGCCGACCCTCTTAATACCTGTCTTGCATGAGGTACCAGTGAAACTTGGTTCCTACATCCTTGCTACCCACCCAAAACCCCCGCAAAACAGACCAGACACCTACTAACTGTACTATCTTGTCATCCAAGACCCCACATTTGCAACATAGCAGTTATTATTTTAGTGATTGTTCTCTCCCTCGTTCCCTTCACTCTTCCTCTTCCATCACCCTTCCTTTCCCTCCTCCTTTTCCTCTCCTAATTTACCCTCACTACCTCTCTCACTTGCCTTCCAATTTTACTCTCACTCTTTTTCCCTCCCGTTCTTTCTCTCTTCCTCTAGCTCTTAGTCTTTCTCCCTTTCCCCCTCCTTTTCTATCTCCACTGTCTCTACCCCTCTCTCACAGCCCTTTCCTTCTTACCCTTCATCTCCCCCTTTCCCTTGTCTTTCTTTTACTCTCTCTATGCTCTTTCCCTCTATCGCTTTCTGTCTTGCATGCATATATAAATAAATGTGCACACAGCACACAAACATGCCTCCCTGGATAAATATCTTTGTAGATGTCTCTGTGAAGATGTGGGAGGAAGAAAGAGTCCCCAGGACTAGGTACAGGGAAGTGGGATCCTGAAGGCAGGAACAATACAATGTGAATACACTTGTTCTCAAAGTAAAGAATTATATTTTCTCTCAGTGTGTGAATGCTCTGGTCATGTTTAAAAATTGTCTTCACCTGAAGATAGTGAAATGACAGTGCAACAGTGCATTGTAATCTTAGGTTTCATTTTCATGCTTGATAATGGGTCAGAGCTCTTTTACTTGTATTACTGCTATTCATGTTTCTGAATCTATAAATTATTTATACTTTACCTATTTTCCTCTCTGTTTTTGCATTTTTGGTTTGTAAGACATCCATTTACACTTACCTCTACTCCAATTAATTATAATGATTTCTTAACTGGTTTTATTGCTTTCCAGAATCTCTATTGCCAACTTCTTTTTAGGTTTTACCCTCTTACCAGTGACCATGGGACAAAATTGGACTCTGACTCCTCACTGTCTAGCTGAAACCTAATTTTCCAGTTGCATTCCATCACCACTTTCCCTACAGATTCCAATAACTTACGACCAGCTCCAGTTCTCAGAAACCCCCCATAATATTTAGCTTCTAGACCATTGCATGTTTGTTATCTATCCATGCAAGAATGTGTGACTTCTCCTTTGCTGACTGCATAAATCGGGCAGTACAAATACAGCTCTAAGCTCTTGGGTAAAGCCTGAAAGAGAGAGAGAGAGAAAGAGAGGGAGAGAGGGAGAGAGACATGGAAAAAAAAGGGAGCTTGGAGGGAAAGAGAGAGGGGGGAGAGAGAGAGAGAGAGAAAGAGATAGAGAGAGCAGTCTGAATATCCTCATATCTTTACTCTGGTACCTGCCATCTGCTGCCAGGATTGGCTTAGAATTCTATTTCTTCAGCCAGTACATGAGTCCCACCAAAAGCAAACAACATGTCCCTATTATTTATCTTAATTTTTATATTTATCATAGTAAACATTTACAGGTTTACTTTGAAAATACTGAGATAATATTTAAAATATAATTTTAAGAGAGTAACAGTACCTGAAATTGATTAGTTCTCTCTCTGAGCTAAAATTCACTTATGACTCCTTAGATCACAGCTTAGATTGCTAAAAACAACTTATGGGTTTAAGGTTGGCAAAGATGTTACTCAACAGCTACATAAGGCTAGGAGAGGGGCTTAGGAGAAAACTTTAAAACTGGAGCAGCGGTAAGGTTTAGTAATGGAGTCAGAGACCATCATTCTATTCTTTGCTAACTAGATCAATATTGGTTCACTGATGTGTTCTGAGTACCTTACTTTAATCTGGAGAGAAATCACTTTATCACTTGATCACTAAATATCCCATTATTCATCGATTTCCTCGAGTGGGGGCCAGTAACCTTTGACCCATTTGACCCTATCATGTGCCAGTGTAGCCCAATGGCATCTGGTTGCTTCAGGAATACGAAGAGCCTCAAACTGTTCGTTCAGGGTCTTGATGAAGAAGTCAGACCATCTAGTAGGTGGGCAGCCACGTGATCTTTTGATGTCCCATTGGAACCAGTTGGTAATGGCTCTAGTACAACAGTAATCTCCAAATGACTGCAATGGCGATGGAGGTCAGAACTCCTGATTCCTTCTCTCACTTGAGTGAGGCGTGATATTCCAAGCATAGCTCTTTCAATTCCTCTTTGGGAGATATGAACACTGTTCTCATCCTGCTTTCATAGGGCCCAGGTCTCTGAGGCGTATGTTAATGCAGGGAGAATGGTGGAGTTGAAGAGATGTGCCTGGAGCCGGAGGTTCTTTGTCGTTTTCAGCTATTTCTTCGATGTTTTTGAAGGCATTCCATGCCTTTTGAAGGCATTCCATGCCGCTCTCTTCCTCCTACACAGCTCAGGTTTTAGGTTATTCATCATGTTGCCTTCTCGACCTAGGTACACATAACTGCTGCATTCAGAGATGTTTGTTCCATTGAGAGAGAATGGGGTCTCTGGAACTAGTTCATTTTTCATGAACATAGTTTTGTTGAGATTCAGTTGTAGACCTATCTTTCTATATTATCGGTCAAAGTCAGCCAGCATTTGTGCCACTTGACTAATGTTTGGTGTTATTAGAACAATGTCATCAGTGAAGCGTAGGTGGTGTAGTTGCCGACCATCTATCTTCACTCCCATTCCTTCCCATTCTAATTGTCACATGATATTCTCGAGGGTGGTACTGAAGAGTTTTGGTGAATTGGTATCACCCTGCCGAACCCCTCTTTTTGACATCAATGATCACTTCCTTGTAGAATGGTGAGATCCTGGTGGTGAATCCATAATATAGCTCATGAAGGATCTTGATGTATTGGGTTTGAATGCCCTGTTTGGCTAGGACTTCGATGACCACATCAGTCTCCTCAGAATCAAAGGCTTTCTTTAAATCAATGAGCGTGAGACAGAGCGGCATCTTGAACTCCTTACAAACCTCAATGAGCTTGGTTACCATGTGGATATGGTCGATTGTGCTGAATCCGTTTTGGAAGCCAGCTTGCTCACATGGTTGTCCTTCATCTAATGTTCTGCCAATCCTGTTCAGGATGACTCCAGTGAACAGCTTGTAGATGACAGACAACAGGTAGATGGGGCGGTAGTTGCCAATGTCGTGAATGTCTCCCTTCTTGAACAGTAGCACTGTCCTGCTGGTTTTCCATTGTGAGGGCACCTTGCATTCAGACAGGTAGTGTGCGAAGAGCCGAGCCAGTATATTGATGAGTTCCAGAGGCAGATTCTTCAGGTGTTCAGGTCTGACTTTGTCTGAGCCTGGTGCTGTTCCTTTCTTTTTCTTTTCTTTTTTTTTTTGAATCCATGAGTAAGATTTTTATTTTTTTTTTTTTTAAGTATTTTATTATACCACTGTGAGATATACAATTACAAAGATGTTCATATTTGGGTTTCGGTCATACAGTGTTCCAGCACCCATCCCTCCACCAGTGCCCATCTCCCACCACCAACGTCCCTGATTCCCTTCCCCTCCCCAGTTGCCTCCATGGCAGGTTCTTTATTTCTTTCCCTTTCTCTCTATATCTTTTTCTCTTTCCTTCCCTTCCAGATTGCGGATTACAGTACATACATTAAAGGGTTGTCACGTGTATCTTTTTGCCTGTATTTAATGCTCAGTTCTAGGTTGGTATTAGTACTTTTTGACAATTGTTAGCACATTGTTCCATTTTCTGTCTTTTTTTTTTAAAGAGGGTAAGTAGTATTTTTATTTATTTTTAAATTTTTATTTATTTTTATTGACTTTTTGGGTCAAACCTGGCAATGTTCAGGGGTTACTCCTGGCTCTGCACTCAGGACTCACTCCTGGCAGTGCTTGGGGAACCATATGGGATGCTGGGGATCAAATCTGGGTTGGCTGTGCAAGGCAAACATCCTACCAGATGTGCTACTGCTCCAGCCCCAAGTACTATTTTTAAAATAAACATTTCTCTACCAGTAGGGGTGCAGTATGTTAAAAGGCAGCAAATACTACATACAAGTTTGAGGACTGTGAATGAACCCCACCAAATAAGTAAATACTTACTTGAATTCAATGCAAACCAGAGCTTTATATATTACAATGCCTTTGGATTTGTCACAAAAATTTGAAAAGTTAAAATTGTATGATGATCACAGTGAATATTTTTTGACAGTGTCTTCAGTTCTAGTTGTAATCTGCCCTTATTTGCAGATTTCATTTCGGGTGATTTACAAAATGTGACCATTTCTTTTTTTTTTTATTTTTTAATTCCTCATCTTTTTTAGACCTCATTCTGGAATGGATTGAAGCTCTTTATGTTCCTGGAGCAAGCAGATGCCCTTGGGCTCTACTAGCATGAGACAGAACATATGGAGATGTTACTGGGGCCCGCTTCGAGCCAATCGATGATGAACGGGAAGACAGTGACAGTGATACATCTTTTTTATTTTTTTCCCCTAATTTTATTACACCACTTTTAGACATACAATTGCAAGATGCTTATGCTCGAGTTTTGGTCCTACAGTGTTCCAACACCCATCCCTCCACCCGAACCCATCTCCCATCACCAATGTCCCCACCTCTCTCCCCTCTCCCGCACCCCAACTACTTGGCGGGTTCTGTATATCTTTTCTCTCCTCTATATCTCTCCCTCCGCCTACCTTTCCTACACATCGTAAAATGCAGTACATTAAAGGACATAACTGTTTCCACTAGTTTGATGGACCATGTGGCCGAAGCGGCCGAGCGACTTAGGGGCTTCATGGTCAGTGTCCAGACAGCAAAAATGGTGGCTAATGTGGTGGGTGAGTCTCATTCAGCTGCTTCCAGGACCCCCCAAGAAGTGATGGGCCCACTCCCGAAACCCATCTGTCCTCCTGGGGGCCTCATGGTCAGCTGAGCCAGGGAGAGCCGAGTTCCATCTCCCCCAGCTGCGTCTGAGGCTCTGCATGCTCTGGCTGGTGGCCTCAGGGCAGCTCCTTGGCAGGGGCTACTGGGCTCAGACAAAATGGAGAGGGGAAGGGTGACCCCAGCTCCATCTGATGAATTCCGGTGATTCCCGCATCCGGGAGCTGCCTTACCTGGGCTCGAACTTGTTTGCTCTGTTAATCTGGTCTTGAGGTCAGCGTCCCTCTCAGGCAGGCTCTGGTGTGCTGCAGCGTCTGGACAGTGAAGTGGCATCTAATGTGGTGGGCGACTCTCATCCGGCTGCTTCTGGGACCCTCCAGGGTGATGGGCCCACTCCCCAAACCCATCTGTCCTCCTGGGGACCCCATAGTCAGCTAGGCCAGGGGAGAGCCAAGTTCCAGCTTCCCCCAGCCGCGTCTGGAGTCTCTGCATGCTATGGCTGGTGGCCCCAGGGCAGCTCCTGGGTGGGGCTACTGGGCTCAGATAAAATGGAGAGGGGAAGGGGTGACCCAAGCTCCAACTGATGAATTCCCCTGTGATTCCTGCTTCTGGGAGCTGCCTACCTGGGCTCGAACTCGTTTTTTCTCTGTTAATCTGATCTTGAGGTCAGCGTCCCTCCCTGGCAGGCTCTGGTGTGCTGCAGCGTCCGGACAGTGAAAATGGGGTCTAATGTGGTGGGAAAGTCTCATCCAGCTGCATCCAGGATCCCCAGAGATGATGGGCCAACACCCAAAACTCATCTGTCCTCCTGGGGACCCCATAGTCAGCTGGGCCAGGGAGAGCCGAGTTCCAGCTTTCCCCAGCTGCGCCTCCCATTTTCTGTCTTATCTAGCCTCTGACTCCCACACCACCCAAAGGTGGTGATAATTTCCACCTTTGACAAGACCTCCTGATACATGTTTCACATGACCTTGGATATTGGTATCATAATATGTACATATATATATATTTATATCACGCAAATAAATACAGTCATTCTATATCTGTCTCCTTCTGGTTAATTTCACTCAACATGATCTTCTCCATGTCCCTCCATTTATAGGCAAATTTTATAGCTTCATTTTTGTAACAGCTGCATAGTATTCATTGTGTAGATGTACCAAAGCTTCTTTATCTAGTCATCGATTCTTGGGCACTCTGGTTGTTTCCAGATTCTGGCTATTGTGAATAATGCTGCTATGAACATAAAAGTAGGGATGGTGTTTCGGCTGTGTATTTTTGGTTTCCCAGAATATATTCCCAGGAGTGGTATGGCCGGGTCAAATGGGCGTTCAATTTCTGTTTTTTTTCTTTACTGATGAAATGGCATATTGGATTTCAGAAGGGAGAACATTGGGAATGACATGTCCATCCTGCAGAATTTGGTATTTGAGCAGGTGGACGTGCCTATCAAAGAGATCTGAGTAGAAGTCATGGACCGATCTTCTCCATTGCCTTTCTGGAAGATGTGATAGATCCATCAGGACATCGGAGGAGAGTCATCTTGGTCTTATAGTTGGCGAAAGACAGGTGGGTGTTGAGAATGCTTTTTCCAGCTTCTGCTGCATCTGGAGAGAAATAGACCAACTTAAGTAATGTCAGGAGGGGGCTGGAGCGACAGCACAGTGGAGAGGGCATACACCTTGCACGTGGCCCACCTGAATTATATCCCTGTTATCCCATATGGTCCCCGAACATTGTCAAGAGTAATATCTTAGTGTAGAGCCAGGACTAGCCCCTGAGCATTGTCGATGTGACCCAAGAAGCAAAGAAATAAAAAAAAAGAAATAAAGCAACATCATGAGGGGAGGGCAACCAGGAGAACAAGAGATAATATTTTCCATCACCTAAGACTGAGAGAACCAGGCAGTCCTAGAGAAGAAATAGGATTGTCGAATTTTCTTCAACTATTGTGTGATAGGAGTTGAGTTTTGCACTACTTTTTTATTTATTTATTTATTTATTTATTTATTATCTATTTATTTATCCATCCATCCATCTATTTATTAATTCATTTATTTTTATCTATCTATCTATCTATCTATCTATCTATCTATCTATCTATCTATCTATCTATCTATCTATCTATCTATCTATCTATCTATCTATCTATCTATCTATCTATCTATCTATCTATCTATCTCTCTATCTCTCTATCTCTCTATCTATCTATCTATCTCTCTATCTATCTATCTATCTATCTATCTATCTATCTACCTATCTTAAGCAACTACATATCAACATAAATGCTTAAGAAGTGCACAGTGTATGCCTTCTCTAAGGCACCATTCTCTTAGGCACCTAGTCACATGCCTAACTCTTGAGCAGCAGTTCTCAAATTTCAGTTACTCTGAAAGTGTCTAAATAGTTGGGTCATAGAGATAATACAGTGGGTACAGCATTACCTTACATATGTCTGACCTGGGTTCAATATTTGGCACAGCATATGGCCTTCAGAGTCTGGCCAGTGGTAATCACTGAATTACCACTGGAGTGGCAGTAAGCCCTGAGCACCATTGGGTGTTATTAAAAATCTAAAAATGTAAGTAATAAATGAACTCTAAACAATATGGAATGTAGGAATGGCACATATGGTGTAAACGTAAGTCACTCAGCATACTGCATTCCCATGGTCTTTGTGATCCGTGTAGGGACTGGCATATATGTCAGTAAGAGCAGATGAAATCCCACAGGACACCTTAGAGTGGATGTTGCCTGAGACACCATTGGGTTTAAAGCAGCCTCCATCATTATCTTGTCAACAGGAGACTAGGAAAAGAGTCAACTGGGAAGATAAAGCTAAGACATTATCAAGCATTTCTCTAACAGCATAGTTTGACAACTTGGTCTAATAATAGTTTGAGGATTGAATACAAATATATATAAAGTAAGGCTATCCTGGGCTTAGTCGTTATCTAGTAGTTCTGAATTTTACTTACACCATTTAAATATTGCTGTTTCTGTCTCCTGAAAGCTCCAAGTGATATAAATCTAGTAACCATTCTAAGTTATAATCTAAATATAATCTAATCCACAGAATTAGTGGGTAAGGATGTCAAGAGTATAATTAGATGAAAAACACATTCATTTTCAAAAGTACATGGGTACTCTCCTCCAAAGCTGATCTGCCATGCCCTCTCTCTGTCATGAGCTGGGTAGATCAGGATTCACTAGGTACAAATATTTTTCCAGATGCTACAGTAATAAGCATAAAAGACTTGGTACTAATCCTCAAGTGAGTTGATGCTCTTTTGAGTGTAAGACAACAAGGATGACCAACACAAAATAATGCATGGCAAGTGTCAACTAAGTGATGTGAGAGTAGAACCTTGCAAGGGAATGACTGAATACAGGAAACTGAATACATGTCAGACATAAGGACAACAGGACCAAACAGTCTTAAAGAAGGTATAGGAGAAGGAAAGAAAGATGACATGATTAAGAGCTGGAGCACAATCTCAAGTGCCTTATGGTTAGTCTGTAGACTACAGAATGTAAATAATGAGTCAGACAAAATTAATTTAATTGTAACACATATTATGCTTTTTATAATATAATTATACAGGCAAATGTATTTGGTTAGAAAGATATGAAAAGTAAGTTTTATATCTAGGAAGTCAAGATCTTTTGGGTGACTAATACACTAACCCTATGTGAATAATAGTGGCATAAAACATTTAATTGAACAAATTACAAGCTCTGCAACTTGCCAGGTCATGTTCATTTTTGTGGCTTTGCAGGTTAATTGCATTTTAAATTCTGGAGCAGGGATCACCTTCTCCTCCAGCTGGTGGCAGGTTTCATCTGTAGATCCTCCTTTTTAACTTTCTAGAAAGTTCAGCTTGAGTTAATCCTGAATTGCGTTCTGTGCTTGTTCCTGTTTTTTGAAACAGGTTTATAAAGTTCCACATATTACCAGCACCAATAACCTGAGTCCATATCAGTTCCTAAAATCTTTTCTAGTTCTTTTTTTTCCTAGTGGCTTCCAATCTTGGTGTTGTTGAGTTTCATAGATAACACAAGCTGACCTCTGCTTTCTCTTGTTTCTGTTATATAACTTTACAGCTAATTCATAAGGTCCTTGGAGGAAAAGACCTTTCATTTTGTTCTTAGATAATACTAATTACTGTTTCCACCCTAAATTATTGCTTCCACCCTAAATTCTCACCCGGTGCTTTATCCACAGTATGCATGCACTTACTAGGAAATTTGCTAAAAATTGGGTGTGGCCATTCAATTCTACTCTTAGAGGTAAGAAATTCATCTTATTACTGATGCTGAGAATTATAACAAGAGTCTGGATATAGTGAAACAGTTCTCTTCCCCATATTCCCTTTTTCTGTCTCCATCAGACCATCTGGACCTACCCTTTCCTCCATGGTCCTACCCATGGTCTCACATGTCAGATTTCACTTGTCATTTGCTTCTTGACCGTCATTTGACATGCCTCACAAGTCTCTTCATTCTGAATCACTGGAGTAGCTTGGATGTTAGAATGTTGTTACTGAAAAGCTGGCAAGGGGCTTCTATTGCATGTCCCATGTAACTTGGAACTTCACAAGCCATGAAGTTCCATCCCCACAAAGGGTGAAGGAGATCAACATTTACTTTCAGTGTGCTGCCAAGGAGTCAACTATGGAATTGCTAATAAACTATGAAATGCCAAGAACTGATCCTGGAGCAGCTATATGCAAAACATATCCTTCAGTTCTTTTAACCTCCCCCTAAAAATGTTTTATGGAGTGTTTTCCATTCCTCTACCAGCCTGTGTCTAATGCTAGAATTTCCAACTTGGGGAAGTGAAACACTGTTTCTGGTGAAGCAAAACACTTTTTTTCCTTCCATGTTATATAGTATTATGATCATTTATATTATCATATGCTTTATGTCATTATCTTACTATGGATGAATCATGAAGAAAGAGGAGTTAGTCAGGATGCTGTATGGAGTGGAACAACCCAAAGTATCAGAGCGGGCATCACAGGCAGGCACCTTGTGAAGAAGTGTGAGTTTCAGTCTTAAGAGTTTGTAGTGAGAAGAGCAATAAGACCAGGAAACTCTCAAACTCTTCCAAGTGGGTGGGAGAGATGAAGATAGCTGCAGCCTTTTCTGGTGGCAAAAGGTCACTCTTCATGCCTATGCTGAGACTGTGAGCAAGCCTAGGTACATGGTCATCTTGAACAGCTTAGGACAGACACAGATATATGTGTGACTAAAATGCAGATGAGTGTCACAGTGTGAACACTGAGAGCAGTCAAATAAATAATTGTTCTACTCACAGAATGCACTCACAGAGCGTTCTGTGAGTCTAATTCTTCCTGTGGTTACTGATACTATTCACATCCCACAAATGTCAAAAATGCCAATACCTCATGTTTGGCCAGTAGTAGGTCCAGGACCCCAAGGCAGGTGGGTTGGCTCCAGATCCAGGCATTGCTGTACCAAAAAGGGAAAAGTGCCCAGCAGGTTCCAAATCACCGGCAGAATTTTGGCTGGGAAAATGTACTTTGGTGCTTTGGCCAAGGAAACATTTAGTCTTTTCCACAAAAAAAAGAAAATTCTGGGTGGAAATAGTAGGACCAGGGGGCATAGAAGAAGGACAAATGTTTGGACATGTTGGGAAACCAGGTAGATTCAGTTTAGTGACCAAATGGTGGAAGGCTTACTGAGTCTGTCTTTGGATTGTACAGTAGTAGTAGCCTTTGAGGTTGTGACTATTTTTATTTCAGTTTTAGAGAAGAGAACAATTAGAGCTTAGAGAATCTAAGTGATTTAAGGTCAATCAGCTAGTAAGAGGCATTGTCTGGAAGCCTAAGAAGCCTAACCCAGAAGCTCCAAACTCTTTTATTACTGTGCCACTTACTGAATAGCTTTGTAGAGATCCAACATAGCTCCAAGGGTTCGCTCACATGTGCGGTGGAGGACCACACTGGCCAAAATTGGAGCAGGGATTTGGGCTCCTCCTCCCATTCCTCCACCTTTATGTTGGCGGGTGTTGCTGCGAGCTCCCAACCACCACAGCCAGCAATCCACGAAGAGAGACACTCCAGACCCACAGCTCCTCCAGCATGTGGCTGCTCTGTGGCTGCGCCGGCAGTCTTAGATAGTACTGGTAGTTAGGACCAGGTCCTTCCCAGGATCTGTCAGATTTATACAGTGTATACAGTTCTAGGCAGGTTCTAGGCATAGCCCGTCATCCCAGTGAGCCCAGCAAGAAGCCAGGAAACCCCACACCATGAGGTCAGTCATTTTCAACATCTGGACTCCACAGCTCCTGAGAGCTCCACCCAAGAGAAAATCTGATCTCTCTCCTTTGAGGTTCATCAGTAAATTCTCGAGATGAGAGCCTTCTACTGAGAGTATACCACCTACACAGCAGAGCCTGGCAAGCTACCCGTGTCATACTTGATATGCCAAAAACCAGTGACAATTATGGACCTCATTCCCATGACCTGAAGGAATGGTTTGAAGCTCTTGTGTTCCTGTAACGAGCAGAAACCCTTGAGCCACATTTGCTTGTGACAGGACATATGGAAATGTTACTGGTGCCCACTCGAGCAAATAGATGAACAAGGGGAAGACAAGTGATACAAGATACTGGTGGTTAGGTGAATGACTGACATGTGAAAGGCTCTAACTGGACTGAGAATGGCTTTATCATGTATAGGAGCCAAGGTAGAAGGGAAGAAAGACTTTGCATGGAGTGAAAAAACAGGGAAGCTCATTTGCAAAGTGCTGAGGTTTTGTTTTGTTTTGTTTTGTTTGTACTTTCCCAGGAGTTCCCAGCACAGGTTGAGGAAAAGGAGTGACATATGGAACCTTCCCATGGTATAGAGTCTAGTGGTTGTTTATTCCAATCTTTGATGACGAAGACTGAAAACAAATATGGCATGGTCTAGTACAGGACACCTTAGAGGACTGGGGACTTAGCTTATGACACTGGTCTTCATAAGTACAGGAATGAGAGACACCCTCCTATATGTGAGGCAGGAATCTGTGCTAAGAGCTTAACCTCATGCGGGAGGCCCTGGCCCCAAAAAGGAGAGCCAGGTGATCAGAAGCACTCAGAGACCACTTTTGGATAGAAGCTTGCAGTTTAGTGACAGTTGATGTTATGCTCCAGACTTCCCCTCAACACAGTTCTGACAAGGCTAGTAGAGAGGGAAGAGGCCGTTGCCCTTCCAGTCTGACCAGATTGGATTTGGGGGCTTATATGTATCCAGGATACTTTCCTTGGCCCAGGTGCACTGGCAGAGGCTGCTGAGGCTCCAGGGTGCCATGACTCCAGGACTCCCCATCTTTAGTCCGATTGTGCCATACGGCACGGGGCTGACCCACATCCTATTCAGAGCACCAATAGCCTGTCTTTATTGGAGGAGCAGCAGCGGCAGGCTGCAGTGGTAGAAGCTCAGTCCACATCTCAGCAGGCAGCACAAGGGCCCTCAGGCCAGACACCACAGCTCTTCCACTCACAGACTTTTACAAGCGCCCCCCTTGCCGGGCACGATCCCCCTGTACCCGCTCCCATGACGCCCATGACCCCCATCATCCCTGCCACACTAGCTTCTGAGAGCTCTGGGATTGTGCCCCAGCTACAATTCTAGCTGTGGCCCGTCATCCCAGTGCACCTACCAAAAAGCCAGGGGAACCCTCACACCATGAGGTCCGTCATTTTCAACATCCGAACTTCACAGCTCCTCAGAACTCCACCTAAGAGAAAAGCAGATCTCTCCCTGTTAAGGTTCATCAGTAAAGCTCGTGATGAGAGTCTACTACTGAGAGTGTAATACCTGCACGGCACAGCCTGGCAAGCTACCCATGTTGTATTTGATATGCCAAAAACCAGTAAAAATTATAGAACTCACTCCCATGACCTGAAGGAATGGTTTGAGGCTCTTGTGTTCCTGGAGCAAGCAGATGCCCTTGAGCTACACTTGCTTGTGACAGGTTGTATGTAGATGTTACTGGTGCCCGCTTGAGCAAATTGATGAACAACAGGAAGACAAGTGATACAAGTGATATGTACCCAGGGGACCTAAGTCTTAGATGTGTGTTATAGGAACATCTAAGATTATATTTCAAGGGGTGGTGAGTCAGGGGAGAGAAGGCCTGGCCATGCAAATTCTAGCTGTGCAGAGACACTGATTCTTAAGGACTTCTTGCCTCCATTTCTATGGGAGTTCTATGCCGTCCACACCAGTCCCATTGACTTGCTGTCTTATTCATTCTTGCCTACACACTATCCTCTATCCCTTAAATGGGTAGACACATCCACACTGACCCTGTGGTATTGTTCCAAGGGTTGCAGATGTAATTATTGTTATTCAACAGTAGAGCTTATTAGTAGGGTTATTTATAACAGTGTTGCTGACCTAATATCAGGAGCCCTGACTTATGAGGGTTCTTTTATCCAATTACCAAAGGGGAAATTAGAAAGAGTCACAGTTTTTGGAAGATTTTTGAGTGCCACTACTAGCTTTGGTGATGAAGGGACCACCTGAGAGGGATTTGAGCAGGGATTCTAGGAGCTAAGAACAGAATCTGCCTAATGCCATGGGAAGGTGAAGACCTCTCTCCTGCAATTATTCTCACAGTCCTACAAGGAATGTTTTTCTGCTACATTGAAAATTTCCTTGGGTATGATTTTACCCCGACACCCTTCCTGACTAAACACACCATCTGAGATATCCTACTAACAGGCCAGGGTGAGGAAATGTGTCATTTGAAACCATTTATACACAGAAAACAATGTGAAAATCCACAAAGATGGGAAACAAGGCCCTCTTCACTTTCTGCCCTCCCACCTCTCCATCACAATCCATCCCCAACCTGAGAAGGATGAGATGCTACACTGGGGATCATCTCTGACTTCTTTTACAGTTTAGCCCCTTTGGTTTTCTATGTAAGATTCAGCTGTTCTAGGTGCCCTTAAGTTCTGGCTCTCTAAGGATCTTGTGGGGCTCAACATTGTTAGGCTCTTCTTTCTTTATCTGTTTTCTTTCCTGTCGGGGAGCCACTGGGGTCCCCAACAATACCAGGAAGTGAATTCCCTTCTACTTCTGAAGTTAGCAGGGAATGGATGAAAACTCAGGAATCCGCACAGTTTTAAAAGGCTTTACTATCACAGGTTCTGATATACAATATAAGAGCAGGGAAAGCTCCGGACTCTGGGTTCCCAGCTAGGCCCCAGTCACATGTAGGCCAAGATGGCTGCCACCACGTGTTGAAGCCCAACAGAAAACGGAGAGGACGAACAGGCAGAAGCCAAGGGAAGCCAAAATGGCACTAAGGGCCTTCTCTCTTCTCCCAGCTTATTTTATAGATAGAAATCTGCCAAACTTCCCAGCCCAGCCCATTGTGGGCTGGGCTATCTAGAGATGAATACAGGTAAACAACTCTATTGAAATGCAGCATTTCAGGTGACCTTCTGGCATTTACAAGCACCAGAGTGATTCAAAACCTGCCTAGCAGAGCTGGGAGGGGCTGCAAGCTAAGTGTAGCTGGAACTTAAAGTAGGGCTTGTCACCCAACACTTTCCCTTGCATCTGGCCTAAAAAACCAAGATGTCCTCAGATGTCCCACTGGCAGACCAGGAGAAAAAAAATGGGTGCCATATTTCAGTTCCCCAATATCACCTTTGTTCTTGATTCTTAGGATCATTTAATTTTTTCTCCATCAGGTGAGACTCAGCAGCCAGCTTTTGCTCCTTCTCCATCTCTGGAGGGCTGTGTCCACTCCTTTCCTATCTCTGTTCTGCCTTTTTCTCAATCCCCACTAGAATCCTCCTCTGTCCACACCATGCTGTCTGCTTCCTTATAGTCCAATTCCAGACCTAGGCACCCATACTGATGCAGAAACCTGTGACCACTTCACTCACTTTACCACTTCACTCTCCAGGCCCTCTCTGGCCTAGACTGTCTGAGTCTCCATCCAACCCCCACTGAGCACTCTTCCTCTCTCCTGGATGCTACTTTTTTTGCTTACCTGTCTGCCAAGTGAACTCCTGGCACAGCACAATGGAGTTCTAAGTTTTCTCTTTGGCTTCCAAGGTGAATATTGGCTGCTATTAATTCAGAAGTCACAACACAGTGCAGAATTACTCAGTCCCGGTGGTGGAGATCAGGGCTGCAAATTTCCAGTGCATGGGTTTGGGGCCCCAAGGGACAGGACTGTGTGCTTTCTGAGTGGCTTGCAACAGAACACTTGTACATGCACAGAGGAAGGGCCAGTATTCCCTCTGGGGCTTAAATGGTTTGTGGCAGAGATTCCCTTCTAAGCTGAACTATGATCTGTCTTGTAGTATAACTGATTCACTACAGTGGAAATGTCTTAGGATTTATAATGTTCAGGCTGTTTCATGAACCCATTATCTCCACCCCAACGTGAGGCATATTCCAGGGCTAATGCTGACTTTAAAGAAGCAGCACTCTGGATTAGCTCAGGCATGACCAGTCTCTGAATTCATCATCAAACACCGAGATAACTTCTCTTACCACCTTCTCCAAAGAAAGTGGATTATCAGCTTCTTCTTTTATTGGGGTCAGTTTAGGAGTGGGAACTAAAGAAGAAACTTTCTAATAAAACCAGGGAGGTACAGGTTCCAGGAAGGACTTCGAAAGTCAGGAGGAACCACCTGCCTTTTGTGCTTGGCCTCCTGGCTGAGTGGCTATTTCAGTCTCTCTTGGAAACAACAGATGTGATTGCTGTTTGCTCCACCCAGCATGTGACATCTTTTCACTCCACTACCCTGTCCTAAATATAAGGAGCCATATCTCTTTTGCTATAGCTTCCACAAATTGTACAACACAATCTCTTTTTTAAATTTTTTTATTTTCAATTACAAAGATATACAATTAAAAGTCTATTTGGGTTTTTCATAATGTTCCAGCACCCCTCCCCACCAGTCCATCTCCCACCACCACGCCGCCCTCCCCTTCCCCAGCCCACCTCCGATTCTTTATTTCTTTCCTTTCTCTCTTTTCTTCCCTCCAGACATGGATTACAGAACACTTAAAGTTGTCATGTATCCTTTTGCTCTATTAATGCTCAGTTCTAGACAACACAATCTCTTGGGACCACATAGACAGACACACGTCCTTCATATTTATTCACTCAAGAATCTTTTCCCCTGGATTTGTAGACTGAGCAAGGTTTTAGAGAACAGTTAGACAGAATCACCAGAAAGCATTAAGCCTCTATGCTTGGGGCGGGTTCTCAGTTCTCCCTATATTGCTCTCTTTCCTGTTTTATCTGCTGATTGCCTTGGAGTCCTAATGGAGTTTGGGGGAGTCCCCACCTGAAAGGAACTCTATAAGGGAAAAATGGAGTTTAATATTGTATAAACCCACACCTAACACAAGCTCCTACTTCTTCCCTCTGTTCCTGGGGCTTCCCACCCTGAAAGGAATAATCTCTTGGATCATCCCAGAATATACCAGTTACACCGTGATGTCTACCCAGCCAAGGCTGCCCACACATCACAGGCTGCCACAAAAGCTTGACTGCACCTCTGACTGCTTTTCTATGAAATGGGAATAATCATAGTCTCCTGTTGGGAGATTGAAGATGAAATGTGCCAACACTGTTGAAGGGCAGAGCATAAAGCCTGACACAGAAAATGCTCAGTAGCTCTCAGTCTCAATGTCAGCTGTAGCAGCTCTTCCATTACCACTGCACCTCTGGAACTGATGCAAACTGAGATGCTTCCATTTCCTCTTTGTGTTTTTACTTCTTCCTTCCCTGTGTTGTATTGGAGTAAAGTACAGGGTTTTCTTTTCACGTCAAGGAATTTATTTCATTAGAACTGCTTCTACATGGTCTGTTAAGATAATAAAAAAATGTCACCTATGATTGAGCATTCCATATGTGCCTTACAGTGACCTGAGAAAATGGGAAGGATTATCTCCATTTTTACAGACCAGTCAATTGGGTCTTTGAGAGAGAGAAAGAGAGAGAAGAGAGAGAGAAAGAGAGAGAAAGAGAGAAAGAGAGAGAGAGAGAATTGACCCCAGGCTACATACACAGCTATGAAACACCAGAGCTCAGGACACAAATTCAGATCTAGATATTTCTGCTCTATTTACTGTCTCCAGGATGCCAGCACTTGTTCCTGCCCCCTTCTCCCATTCCCTGGCCCCTGCATTCAATCAACGCCAAAGGATGGGTTCAGTTCGGTAAAAACCCCTAGGTTGTGGTTGAAAGTTTGAAGTCTCCCAGGGTCCAAGACCACATACCAAGGACAGGTACTGGCAAGTAATTCAAGGGATGTGAAGGAAGAGGAGTGACAGAGACAAGAGAACAGGGTGAGGTGAGGGAAACTTAGGGCAAAGATGGACTGGATGCAAGACTGGAGGCCAGACCTCCAGTCACTAGCTGTGTGACCCCAGTGTTTTTAACTTTAGTGGAGAATCAAATGACAGACCTTCCTTTGTTGACTGTGAAAATGTAGTGAGAAAAAAATTATAAAGTTTTTTAGTACAGAGCTCCTGCTACACTAGTCATTATTATAATTAATTTTTCCAAACATGGGCAGTGAGTGTTTATCTTTCAACAGATGAAGAGATAACACACTAACTGCTAGTCCTGGGGTAGAGTGGGGTGGGGATGGGGCAGTGTTCCAGGCCCCGAAATCCAGCACCAGTCCTGCTTATCCAATAGCCCTAGGTCAGGCCTAGGCCCCTCACTTCCTGGTCACAGATACCTCAGAAATGCCATGCATTGCCAAGAATCTCTCTTCCTGTCTATTTTAAAACCTTATCAAGCTTTCTTTTTAATGTTTTAAAAGGTTACGTTCTAAAGAGGGTATGGGTAAATAAATTATGGCACATCAACCTGATGGGATATTAAGCAACCATTAAAGTGATAATTATGAGGCTTGTATAGCGACATGAAAAATGCTTAGAGATTAATATGAAATAAAAAAGATAAAAATTGGCTTACTCAAGGAGAGCAACTAATCAAAAGGACATACCTAGGAATAAACACTGGACAGCGTAGCCTTCCTTTCATTCTTTCATTGTTGTTTCTTTCCCTTCACCCTCTTCCTTCCCCTCGGCCGCCCTTTCTCGCTTCTCATGCCTTCCTTTCATTTAGCAGTGGCTTACTGAGCTTGTACTTTGTGCAGACACTGTGCTCATTACCCAATTAGAGAGGTGGAAAGATGGTCTCTGCCCTCCAGAAAGCTAACTAGAGAGATAAATCTGAAAACAAACAATCCTGACAGGTCGGAATATAAATAATTCAAAGTGACACGGAATGCAATTAACTTTGCTTAGGGGAATTGGCAAAACCTCCCTAATGGGGAGCTCATGCTTGAAAGGTGTTCAGCTGGAGAAGGCTCCTGGAGGAGGGAATAGCGTGTACCAGGGGGACAGGGATTATGTCTCACTTAGCCTGTTATCATTGACTTCTCATCCACCTTTGGTTCTGTGTCCATTGGAGAATCACCCCCTGACATTACTCCTCATGGGTGAAATTTTATCAAAACCATTATGAATACAGTCTCTAATTTCATAAAAATGTGTGAATATTGGAGTGGGGAACATCTTGGTGTGCCTAACTCCTGGTTACTCCTATCACCCAGGAAGTGAGATTGGCTAGAAGTTGCCCACTGTTGTTAGTTGCTGGGTATTATCCTCATTTACAACAGTAGAGCCCATTACCCTCCTTTAGGAATGAGGAATTCCACAGTCCAGACTGTGGAATCTGGCGATTTGTTTAACGTAGCAAATTATTCACTGCACTTCTGCTGCTTTGCTTCCAGAACTAGAGTCCCTGTAGCAATCCCTTTCCAGGGGAGGGGACTAATCTCTGTCCTGACCTCCCCAACCCTGTTTTCTATTACTTCTCAGCATTAAGAACATACAGTTTTTTTTCTCACAATGTAAAACACATGCTCTTCAGTCATGAGCTTCAAAGTCATGACCTCCACAACTCTCCTCTTTCAAGGCAAGCAATGAGCCCCATATCTATCTAATGTCCAACCCTGCTCTGACCCATATCTCTATCTTCAACTCCTTTTTATTCTTTTGAGAAACCAGGCTAGGTATTGCATTCCAACATAAAACAAGAAAAATAATGAAGTGTTCACTCTTCCTTTCACAAAATGACTCAGAAGAAACCAAGTGGTCAAAATTCTTCTTGACCTTGCATCTCAGTCTCTATATCTGGCATTTCTAGGAATAAGGAAAGTTGGAACCCAATGAATTCTATATCTCCAGACCTGTCTATCTGAGGCAATTTCTGAAAGTTTGCATGTAGAAGGATAGAGGTTCAGCTACTTCAAATGACCCTGTCTTCTATGTTGACACACATGCTTGGGAGAAGAGCATTCTATAGGTGCCCAGGATATGATGTTGGCCAGCACTGGCATGTTACCATAGAAATGGACAGTGAGAAAATGGATCATCTTATACCACAGGAGTGCTTGGGCCATTTGAGTACTGTATTCCCACCTATAAATTTGTTCACTGGCTTTGGCTTTGGTAGTTATGTGGTTTCAGGAGGTTATTATCTATTTATATAGATAATATATAGAATTTATATCAATTCTACTGCATTTAAATTATCTCTCTTCTTAAAAAATATTTAGTGTTAATACAGTTCTAGAGTTAAAATCTGTTAGGTAAAAAAGCTCCGATATTGAAATCAATAAGCTTAAAAATCAATTTTGATGTAATAATTGTTTTATCTGGGGTTGTTAAATCCTTGTATAAGAACTTATTAAACTGTTTGTTGCTAGTTGAGTATTCTTGGTTACTGTTTTTGTGGATGGCTCTTATGTTGTCTTTCCATCTAATTTAGTGTGCTCCTAATATAATTTCAGTATTAAGGAATTAATGCAGGGAGAACGGTGGAATCGAAGAGATGTGCCCAGAGCTGGAGGTTCTTTGTATTTTTTGCTATTTCTTCGATGCTTTTGAAGGCATTCCATGCATTACCACTGTTCTCCCTGCATTAATATAAGCCTCAGAGACCTGGGTCTTATGAAAGCAGGACGAGAACGCTATTTGGGTCTCCCAAAGAGGAATTGAAAGAGCTATGCTCGGAATATCACGCCTCACTCAAGTGAGAGAAGGAATCCGGAGTTCCGACCCTGTCGCTGTTCCAGAGTCAGGGATGCTGTCTCGTTTGCCAAAGCATCGAAAATCAGATGGGCTGGGCTGTAATGTGATTTGGAAATGACTGCTGGACTAGAGCTGTTACCGACTGGATCCCACGGGATGTCAAAAGATCATGTGGCCGCCCACCTACAAGATGGTCAAACTTCTTTGTCAAGACCCTGAATGAACGGTTTGAGGCTCTTCGTATTCCTGAAGCAACCAGATGCCATTGAGCTACATTGGCACATGATAGAGTCAAATGGAAATGTTACTGGTGCCCGCTCAAGCAAATCAATGAATAATGGGATGTCAAGTGATCAAGTGATTAAGGAATTAGGAAGTGTTGCACTTCTGAGTGGTCCAGAGATTTTAGGATCTATGGTCTGGTCCAATGAATTGATATGGCAGCATATATGGGAGGTGGGTGTGGATGGAGGGGCTTTCAGAAGTATGGTGGTTGCTGAGGGGAGGCTTCCCATCTTGATTCTAAAAAAGACACCAGAGTTCTTAACCTGTGAAAGAGGGTACCTGCTATTATTCTCAGTTTGGCATCTCTGTAGAGAATATTTGTGAAGCAAAAGAGGTGAGGCCTGCTTGCCTGCTTGTGGCTGCAGTGGTGGTGTGTATGTGCAGCTGCTGGGGGCTTTGGCAGGGTGGGTAGTTGGCCTGCCTGCCTTCTGGGGGCACTCAGGAGTTTTCAGCTATGGAGAGTAGTATTGTAATGAATTTTTGGCTGCTTACCATGTATCTGTTTGGATATTTAGCAGGGCCAGTGGGTGAGTCAACATGGTGGCAGTGTGACATTATCTCTTAATGACTCAGTTACTGTGTTATATGCTGTATCACTTGTCTTCCCATTGTTCATCGATTTGCTTGAGCGGTCACCAGTAACATCTCCATATGTCCTGTCACTTGCTAGTGTAGCCCAAGAGCAACTGCTTGCTCCAGGAACATGAAGAGCCTCAAATCATTCCTTCAGGTCATGGGAATAAGGTCTATAATTTTACTGGGTTTTGGCATATCAAATATGACACAGGTATTTGCCAGGCTCTGCCATGTGGGTGGGATACTCTAGTAGCAACCTCTCATCTCATGCATGTATTGATGAACCACAACAGGGAAAGATCAGCTTTTCTGCTGGGTGGAGCTCTGATGAGCTGTGGAATCCAGAGAGGTTGAAAATGGCGGACCTCATGGTGTGGAGTTCCTCTGGCTTCTTGCGAGGCTCTGCCTGGATGGCAGGCCAGGGCTAGAACCCACCTGCCCTCCTGGGCGCCTCATGATCAGCTGGGCACAGGGAGAGTTGGTAGCAGCTCTAGCCCATGTCTCTAAGTCTTTGGATCAGGTATACCTGGGCTTGAAAAAGACGGCTGTAGGGTGGGACTCTGACGAGCAGGGCTGTGATCAGCTCTTCTGTTGGGTGGAGTGCTGATGAGCTGTGTAGTCTGGAGGCTGAAAATGGTGGCCCTCTTGATGTGGGGGGTTCCTCTGGCTTCTTGCGAGGCTCTGTTGGGATGGCAGGCCAGGGCTAGAACCTGCCTTCCCTCCCGGGCGCCTCATGTTATATGCTGTAGATCCAGTAATCAAAGATTCAAAGTGTTTAAGCACAGGCTAAATTTTAAAAAAGTATGATTTGTATCAAATCATTAAAAAATTTCAGAAGTGTTATAGTTAGGAGAGACATTTGTGATGTTCTATGTATCCCCACTCCTAGTCCCGAAGAGCAGAGAGGCCTGCTATTACTGCTCACATGAGTGAGCATTTATTTCATAGCATAAATCCACTTCTTTTATCTTGTTAAGGCTGGATTTTAAAAAAAAATTATTATACCACTGTGAGATATATAATTACAAAGATGTTCATGATTGGATTTCAGTCACACAATGTTCTAGCACCCATCCCTCCACCAGTGCTCTATTTCTGCTACCAAAAATCCACTTCTTTAGAGGCCCTGACACATCACAGTGCTCTAAGAGTAGATATTTTCTTTTTTTAAATTTATTTATCATTTATTTTTTGACAATTACAAAAATATTCATGTTTGGGTTTCAGCCATACAGTGTTCCAGGACCCATCTCTCCACCAGTGCCCACCTCCCACCACCAATGTCCCCGATTACTCCCACCTCCCCTAGTCTGCCTCCGTGGCAGGTTCTCCATCTCTTTTCTCTCTTTCTCTTTCTCTCAAAGAGTAGATATTTTTTGCCCTCTTTTTTACCTAGCTGGGTATTTCTAGTGAACCAAATAAATGGAGGCACCAAGAGGCACCTCAGACTCATAACTTGCCAATCCCATGGTCCTTGTTACACGTATACCATCTTTTTGCTAATTTTGTATCAGATCTGACTCTACTGTACAGATAGTCTTAGCACACTGTCTCTTGTCCTTTCTTAAGTCCCAGACTACAGTGTTCTCTCCACCTGGAATGTCCTGTGCAAGTCACATACTTATGTCTTCCTCCATTCTCAGTTGAAATGGTATCAAACATTCCTGGGACCCTCAGACTGAACCTGACATCCCTCTTATGCATTCTGGGCACATACACCCACCTTTGTTGTTGCATCTATTATATTATGACTCTTTGTGACTACTACCTCAGAATCTGTACCATGATTCCTGTACTGGGCCAAAGAGTAGAGTGGGTTAGTAAAACTTTCTTGAATAATAGAGTGAATGAACACAGACATGTATTATACCTCCACAGGGTTTATTTATAAAGCATATTTAAACAATTGTAAAGCAGTTTATACACACATAAACATATATAAAGTTCAAACAGAATGTGTAGGAAAATCTTTCCTCTTACTCAGTAATTGTTCAATTTCTCTGTACAGAATTAATATTCTGCTTTGTGAGTTTCCAGAAAAACTCTAAATCAAGGTACATGAATTCCCTTTCCTCCTTTAGCACAAATGGTACCATCCTGATTTTATACATTTCAATTTGTAATGTATTTGATGAATCCTTCAGCTGTATATGTTTTCTTATAGCACATTATCTTTTTATCCCTAAATTGTGTTTCACTCTAAGAAGTGGGGATAGGCAATAGCTCAGAGAGTACAATCTCAGTACAATTACAATCACCTGGGGAACTTTGGACTTTCCTAAACCCAAGATCACAGCCTTGAATGATTAGACCATATACTCTAGTAGGAGAGTTTGAACATCAGCTTTCCCCACCTCCTAGTTTAATTTAGGCACCATGATTTAAAAATTGTTAATAATATTAGAGCTCCAGGCATATAATGTTTCAATTCCACAGTTTCAGCATCCATTTACCAATATTTTGAGATTCTCCCTCAAAACTCTCCCCTCACACCTTGGAAAACTCATTTTTGAAAGAATTCAATCAGTTGGATGTCAGCATTTTGAAAACCTCCCCAGATCATTTCAATATGCAGCCAAGATGGTGATACATGATCACAGCTCTGATATTGGTTGGCCATTATAATTACCTGTAACTTAAAAAAAAACCTTAATACTGATTTAATTGATTTGAGAAGAACTTGAAATTTAAATATTTTGTTTTCATATTTTGTTTTTTTATTATTTGTTTGGGGGCCACACCTAGCTTCATTCAGAACTTATTCATGATTCTGTGTTCAGGGATCACTCATGGCAGGCTCAGGGACCATATGGTATGCCACAGATAGAATCTGAGTTGGCTGCATGCAAGACAGATGCCCTATTCACTATATTATCTCTCCATCTTCACTATTTTATTTTTTTAACTCTCTGGGGAATTCTAGTGGTGTAGTTCATTCACTACTATTTCAAATCTGTTTCTTTGGTCTTTCTTCATCTTTTTACCCTTGAATAAAAAAAATCCTGTCTTTAGCTAGAGTGTATTCTGTGGTTTGCAGTTAGGAGCTGTCATTTATATCCATTTTCATATCACTTGGGAAATCACTGTTTCAACTGTATCTGAACTGGGGTTGGTCTTATGTCTGCTTTATTATCTTGGGATATAAAACAGAAAAAGTATAGCATGTTGAGGGATCCACTGAAAGGAAGTGACAGAAGATTAATATAATCCACCTGCTAAGAAGACCAGAAACAGTCAAGCCCAGGCATGCGGGACTCGGCGACTGCGCCAACCAGGTTTTTAGGGAGCCTGGATTTGGGCCACCTCCCCACACCTCGGCTCCCTCCACGAAAGCCCGGCAGCCCTCCCAGAACTGCTGCTGGGGCTCTTGGCTGGACACCAATATTCAGGTGCAGGGTGGATTCTCTGCCTGCCCACCCTATGCTAGACTGATGGGGCACCTTGGGGTGTGGGCAGGTTTTTGCTCATTGGTCTGTCCTCCACCAGGCTCCCAGAAGCCAGCAAACCTCACACAACACAACCACAGTCATCCTCTGGTCTGGACTCCATAGCTGGACACAGCCTGACCCAAGAGAAAAGCCGAGTTCAAGCCCAGGCATGCTGGACTTGGTGACTATGCCAAGCAGGTTTTCAGGGAGCCTGGACTAAGACCACCTCCCCACACCCTGGCTCCCTCCACAAAGGCCTGGCAGCCCCACCCAGAACTGCTGCTGGGGCTCTTGGCCGAACACCAGGTTTTCAGGTGCAGGGCGGAGTCTCTGCCTGCCCACCCCGTGCTAGACTAATGAAGTGTCTTGGGGTGGGGGAAAGGTTTTGGTCCTTGGCCTTTCCTCCATCAGGCTCCCAAAAGTCAGAAAACCTCATGCAACACAACCACAGTCATCCTCTGGTTCGGACTCCACATCTGGGCACTGGCCAATCCCATGATGTGGGCACCTGCGCAATATTTCAAAACCTGGTATTCCACAAACGTGAGGGAGTCAGAGGCTAGGTAAAACTGAAAAGGGAATAGTGTGCTGATATTGTTGAAAATGATGATACCATCTGAGAACTGAGCATTGAATATAGTCAAAAAGGTACACATGAAAACCTCTAAATGTATGTATTACAATCCACAATGTGTAAGAAAGGGAAGTGAGAAGAGAGAGGAAAGAGGAGAGAAAGAGAGAGAGTGAGAAATAGAGAAAGAGAGAGAGAGAGAAGAGAGAGAAAGGAGATAAAGAACCTGCCATGGAGGCAGGCTGGGGCAAAAGAGGAGGGAGGTAGGGACATTGGTGGTAGGAAATGGGCACCGGTGGAGGGATGGGTGCTGGAACACTGTATGAGCTGAAACTCAAACATGAACATCTTTATAATTGTATATCTCATGGTGGTATAATAAAATATTGAAAAAAAGACCAGAAACAGGGGAACTGTGTCTGCACGTCAGTGGCAGAACTGAGGAGATGCACATTCCACTCTGGTGAATTAGAAGACAGGTTCACACAACTAAACCCATATTTATAGAAATAGAAAACCTCACTAAATTTAAATAATATATTTTATATAAATATAGACCCATATTTGTAGAAGTAGAAAATCAGGAGCTTGGGACTTGAAGAAGGGGCTCCGCTCAAAGGCTCACTCACAAAGTTCTTGGCCTTTGTCTCTAAGACTTCCCTCCCCATTTGTATTAGTTTTCTCTTTGGCCATGCATGGTTCAGGTCCTGCTTGCCTCTATCTTTGGATTCTAACTAATAGCTACTGCCTTCCTTCACTTTCACATCTGAGCTTGCATTCTCAGTGCCTTGTACCCACAGTCGGGGAGCAAGCAGTCGCCAGACAAAGCATTTTAAGCTTCAGACCCCAATGTTGACACATGGAATTCACAGAAGGAGCTCACAGCCTCATAAGAGACAGTTGACACTGGACAATGTTAAGAGAAGTAGACACCCTGAAGAGGGACGGTGAGAGATTGTGTTATGCATGAAACCCTATCATTAACAGTATTAACAGTGTTGTAAACCAAGGTCCCAAAATTTAAAAAAAGAATTTTTTTTTAAAGTAGACAATTTCAAGAAGGTCTGAAAATCCATCTAACCAAGGGAAAGAGGTCTATGGCAACAGAAGGGCAGGTACACAGAGAAGGTGATATTAGGGGGTGAATCATAAAGTGTGAGAAAGGGTCATGAGGAACAAGGACAGGTGGAGGACTGGACACCTCTGGGAATGCTACTCATGCCATTCTGTGTATGACCTTTTCCTTCTGGCTAATTTCACTCCAGTGTTATAATCTCCATGTCCATCCACTTAGAGGCAAATTTTATGACTTCATTTTTCTAACAGCTGTATAGTATTCCATTGTGAGGATGTACCATAGTTTCTTTATCTAGTCTTATGTGGTCTGGCACTCATGTTGTTTCTATATTCTGGCTATTGTGAATAGTGTTGTGATGAATATAGACGTGCAGATGGGGCTTCTGATGTATATTTTTGTTCCCCAAAGTATATCCCAAGAGTAGTATTGCTGGGTCAAATGGGAGCTCAATTTATAGTTTTTGGAGGAATGTCCATATTGTAAAACCTTACAATTTTAAGAGCTTGAGAAAAAATTTTAAATTATTAACAATTATTATATCACTAGTAATGTGTTGAAGGATTTTTGGATAATAAGTAATAAAAATTTTTATCATTTATTTGTTGAAAATACTTTATTGTGCTTTTGTAAAAAGAAGATTAAAAGACATTTACAGTGAGTTGTAACTCTTCCCTGTCCCTGCATCCTATATACTTACCCTCCCCAGGGTAGTCATTATTGAATATTTTTTGAATGGATTTCCAGACTTTAATGTACTTCAAACATATTCTCATATTTGCCACATCAGGAAACCAAGCAAGTGATAAGCAGTCTCATTTGCTTCTCTTTTGTATTTGGGTACCACTTTAAAATTGAAACTATGCTTTCATGCTTCCTAAAATGTAATATTAGGCAAATTGCTAACTCTAAATAAACTGAGAAAAATAAGATGTATGAGCCATACGTTATAGAACATTCACTTGAATAAGAGATATTAATTTTATAAAAGAGAGCTATTACTAAAATACAATGAATAAGTTAAAATATGATACAAAATTTAAATAAAGTAAGCAGAGTCAGGGGGAGACAGAGGAACACTGAGCATTTCTCTCTCTCACTTTTTCTCTATCTCACACACACACCATGACCCAGAAGGAAACAAAGATATAAAAATTATATGTGCATTATAGTATGTGCAAATTACATCAAGTAGAACTACATTAAATATAAAAGACACTAAGCTACATTAAGTATAAATGAATTAAGGTGACCAATCAAAAGACATAGTCTAGTTTGATAACAAAATCCTAACTGTATGCTGTTATGAGACATACTTTAATATATAAGATTGGCTTAAAGTTCAAGATTAATTATTCAAATACTAGAGGAAAATAATGGCAGTGATGTGAAAGGAAAAATTATGAAACATCCTAAAAAAAGACAAAAATACCATATCATTTAGAAATTCTAGTTTGAGGTTTGCGGCCAAAAGAATTAAAGGATCCTAAAGAGATATTTTGTCTCTCCATGTTCGTAACATTATTCATAATAGTCAAGGTGTAAAAACAACCCAAATATTCATCTGTTAGGGCCTGGTGTCTGAAAGACTACACAAAGCAATATGCTCTGTAGAAAATGATTTATTTGGCACAATTCAAGCAAACTTTGAGTCCTGAAGCTGATAGGTCAGGGTCATACCCCACAAAAGTTAAAGAAGGGACACAAGACCTTTGATGGCCAGAAGGGTTTAAGTAACCCAAAACTACATTCTGTGCCAACAGCTATGTTCCTCCCTGTTGGCCCATTGGCAGGTGCCACTTGTGGTTGCTCTATTCTCTTTTTCCTCCAGACTGGCCCCCACCAGCTTCCTTCTTTATACTGATTGGTTGGTGTCTCTTGCAGGTATTGTAAGTTCTGTTCAGAATCATGCATTTTACATTGTATATGAATTTTACCACAATTTAATAAAGGTAACTAAAGTGGGTAGGTTAATATCAAAAGAACTACAGAACCAGGAACATTCCTAGAAAGGAACATTATATAATGATAAAAGGTTAATTACAGGACTTGATAATGATTCTAAAATGTTAATGATAATGATTCTACTAATTAATAATGATTCTTTATGAAACGAACATATATCCAGAATACATAAAGAAAACATTCGTAGTAGTAGAGAAATAACTAGTAGACACACAATTATAAGACTGTACACACAATTATAAGAACTAAAAGACACACAATTATGTAGACATGAACAATCCTTTCTTAGTGACTGATGCAGTGAACAGGTGAGCAAGAGGTGAGCATCACTTACTTTAACAATCAACCTTACCGAATATAAATTTAGACTACAACAGTAGTCTAGTAGTCTACAACAATTTAGACTGTTGCAGTCTAAATTCCTATTCCTTAACAGAATGAATAGATTTTATTTACTTTTTTTAAAATTATTGGTTTTTTTTGGCCCAACACTCAGCAATGCCCCAGGATAACTCCTGGCTCTGCATTCAGGAATTACTCCTGATGGTGTTTGGGGACCACATGGGATGTCTAGGATCAAACCTGGGTATGCTGTATGCCAGGCAAACACCCTACCAGCTGTGCTCACTCTGGTCCTCTGTATTTTCTTTTCAGAAGTAATGTTCTTTGAGGTCAACAAGTCCTCTCAACCTTTCCTTCTTAGATCTTCCTTTATATAAGTAATTAGACTGTTTTCCAACTTTTCTTTTTCCTGTTCCACTTATGTCTATTCTCAACTCTCTTCCTTTTATTCCTCTCCCACTCCTGATTTTCTCTCTCATATCCTTTATTGGTTAATACTTCATGCCTACTTCTAATTTCACTAAGAAAAATGAAGAACTAATTCCTTCCTTTTAGATTCTGGTCTTCTATATTTAGTAGAAGATGCATTGGAAAGTCACAGGAAGATAATCAGGGACTGCGGTTGTTGAAGAAGAGAGGCTACCTGGAGGAAGAGGTAAATTTTGGAATCGAACAAAGCTTGAATCGATGACAATGTAATCTTGTTTGACTTCGTTTTAGCCTCTCTGTCTTCAAGGCAACATGAAAGCCTTGTAAATGTTCTTGCTGTCCACATGGAACCAGATGAAGGAAGCACAAGAACATGATTGCTCCCCTCTCATCACTGTGCCTTTCTGTTGCACTTACTTGAATGGGGGAAGTTCGAATTATGTATCTTCCCTCTGAAGGCCACCCTCATTGCTTTTCAGAGGCAGGCTTGTGGCTGGTTCTCTGTAAAATTGTAGGTTTTCCCCCTGATGGCACTCTCACTTTTGCCCTAATTGCCTAATGAGGTTTGACTAGGGTTTGCAATTAGCTCTATAAATTCTCCTGGGGCTTTGCAGCTCATTATTGGTTTGTCTCTGGAATCCCTGAGGCCCCTGCAACTCCCTCTCATTGACCTTGAGTCAGAGTCCTGTGTGACTAGGTTGCAGGCTATAGCTTACTGAAAATTATTAGGGACCTCTTGCTTTCTCCTCCCACTTCTTTTTTAAGTGATGCTTACAGTTGGAGTGGGAGACTGACTGATATAAATTTAAAAAATGTGTGCATGGTGCCAGGAATGGAGCCCAGGATCTCACACTCCATTGGCATGGGCTCTACCTGTAAGTTATAATACCCAGATATTTCTTTCTATTTCTAGGGAGAGGGGGCCTTGAGTCACACCCAGTGGTGTTCAGGGCTTATTCTTGACTGTAATCAGAGTCCACTCCCGGTGTTGCTTAGGGAACCATACGTGGTGCCAGGGATTAAACGAGGTCAGTTGTGTACAAAGTAAGCAACCTAACTGACCCCAAGAGCCCTTTCTTAACTACGCTCTTCTGCCTGTGATGCCTGGAAAAAAGGTGGACAAGGTTTTGTGAAAGTGGGCATGGGCCCAAGAAGTATTTGGGTTCTGTGGTGCTGGGGATCACAAGGGCCACACATGAGCATTCCAGGCAGGACTCTGGTACTGGAGATGAAGCATGTGTCCTAATGCTGGTACTTTTCTCTCTGGATCTTAGAGACTGCCTTGAAGAATGTAAATGCTCCAGAAGGAGGTAACCTAAGTGTAAAAGATGGGGGCTATAGAGATATTCTCTTTCACAAATTTTGAACATTCTTCAGGTCCTCCTGCAAGAAGAGGCAGAGTGGAGATTTGCACTGGAATTTCTGATGCCTGGCTGAGTGACACTGGTTCTCTCACAAACCTGTGCTGCAGGCAAACCTGAGTTTGCAATTACCTGTGCTACCTGCCTTTTTCAGACCCACCACCTGTGGGTCTTTTACAGTGTGTTGTAAAAGCGTGTGACCAGTCCTTAATCATCAGCAAGGCCATCGTGAAAACACAGTGGAAGAAACAACAGGAATAAGGGTGGGCTGATGCTGACAGATAGGGTGTTTCTATGATCTGGATCAAGTGTCTCCTCTAAACGCTCTTCAACAGGAATCTAACAAGAGGTAAAAACATGAGTCCCATGTCCCATTTAAAACTTTCTCTAATCACAAAGGAAAAAGAAGCAGGTAAAATTTATTTTAATAACATACTTTAACTCAATATTATAAAAAGGAATAAAATTAATATAGTTTCAGCAGGTGTGCTATATAAGAAGTATTGATACTGATTTACTACCCAGTGTCTGCTTCACTTCTAGAGCTTTTTCTCAGTCATGGCAAATACTCAGTGGCCACATGGAGGCTCTGTGGCTTCCAACTGAACAATGCTGCTCTATACTACTAGTATTTTAATAGTTTCGACTATTGTCCCTTCCAGCTTCTGTATTCTGTGCCCCTCACTCACTCCATCTGATCAGTTGGCTCCCAAGTCTCATCCCAGCTCTCCACTTATGTGATTTTCACTCACGCCCCCTTGGAATATCATGGGTGAGGGCCTCTAGGGACTGCATGCTCCCGGATGAGAAATTCCATTCTAGATCCTAATTAAATCAAGGTTCCTTTCTCCTTGCTCAGACTTGAGGAATCTTGCACTTATCTGCCTTTTTCAGACCCAATGTCCATAGGCCTATAAGCCCCGAGGAGCTTCCAGTTAAGGGCAGTTCACCTCTTATTCTACAAGTTCTCAGAACCATAAGGCTTGTGGCTATGGAGGTATTTGTTCTCTGCCTTGCCATAATATGATATTGAGATAAGGATTTGAAGATTTCCTATTGAAGGTTAACTAAACTCACCCCAGTGAATGAGTAAACAGATTGAAGATAGCTCTACAAAGAAAACCACTAATGTTAGCACAACAGGCCCTGAAATGGCCAGGCTGATATTTTCTTACTCCCAGGACAAACGTTAGTTGGCTCTATGATGAGATTCACACATCGGTGATGCACCTGGCCTTGCACTTCAAAATTATCTAGAAGACTTCAAAATGCACATTTATATCCACTTTATTAACAGAGCACTTCTTATTAAAGAGACAGCCCATCTTTCATGGAGCTGGAGATGGGGACCCTTCCTCCACCTCTGTCCCCTCTGGAAGGCCACGAACTGCTTCAGACACCAATGCAATCACACTGACCGGCCATGATCCAGAGATGCAGACAAAGGCAGAGCTACTACTGGTTCTCCCCATAGTTCGTGTCACAGACTTGCAAATACTGGCTCACTTTGATATCTCAAAGCCCAGTATACTGACTGATAGAATCATGTATGGGGCATACAATCACAAGTGTGTAGTCATGATGTTTATTCTGTGGGAACATATCCTTAATTTCTTTTACAGTGGGCTCCTAATGGCCCAATGAGTCCATTGTGAGATTTAATAATCTTAATTAACTTTCTTCTAAGAATATATTCCTAGACCATATTTAGCGCATTAGCTCCAATAAGCAATCTAGAATAGATTATTCAGTCTATTCTATAGTCTATTATTGAGTCTATAGGCTCAATCAGAGTTTGAGAAAATTTTGAAATAAGTATTGTCTGTAGGTGCAGTGGAGGTGGGTTTGGGGTTGACTAGTAGAAACCTGCTATGTTCTAGAAATTCAGAAAGTGAATGCAATAACAGAAATGGTCCAGATTCGCACATAACAAAACTCAGAAAAAACCCTCAGGACTTTATCAATACCATTCCCATATATGGGCTATAATGGTGAATATAATTAGTGCCGGCTAGGGGAGCAGGCATGGGGATGGGAGGTGGCTGGGAAATGAGGGTTTTTGGTGGTGGTGGGACCACACTGGTAGTGGGATTGGTGTTGAATGGTGAATGTTTCTAACATGTGTTGTGAACATCTTTGTACTTTATTATTCATGGTGTTTAAATAAAAGTGAAAAAAAAAGGCATCCCATGTTGATCAACAACTGATAATACAGGCATTGCTATCCTGTAGAGCCCAGGTGTGGGCAGGCAGTGTCATCGAGGTTCCCAGTTTATTTTTTTTATCGAGGGACAGTTTATTTTTTTATTTTATTTTTTTTATTTTTTAAAAAATATTTTATATCACCGTGATATATACAATTACAAATATGTTTATAAGATGTTCATATTTGGGTTTTCGGTCATACAGTGTTCCTGCCCCCATCCCTCTACCAGTGCCCATTTCCCACCACCAATGTCCCTGATTCCCTCCCCCTCCCTAGCGGCCTCTATGACAGTTACTTTATCTCTTTTTTTAAAATTTTTTATTTTTTACAATTACAAAGATGTGCAATTAAAAAGTTCATATTTGGGTTTTTGGTCATACAGTGTTCCAGCACCCAACCCGCCACAGGTGCCCATCTCCCACCACCAACGTCCCCTGTTCCCCCCCCCCCCCCCCCCAGCCCTGCTCCATGGCAGGTTCTTTATTTCTTTCCCTTTCTCTCTCTTTCTCTTTTCCTTCCCCTCCAGACTATGGATTAGAGAACATACATTAAAGGGTTTTCATGTGTATCTTTTGCCTCTATTTAATGCTCAGTTCTAGGTGGACATTAGTACCCTCGACAATTGTTAGCACACTGTTCCATTTTCTGTCTTACCTAGCCTCTGACTCCCACACGTTTGTGATAATTTCCACCTTTGACAAGACCTCCTGATATATGTTTCACTTGACCTTGGATATTGGTATCATAATATGAACATATATATTTATGTTATGCAGATAAATGCAGTCATTCTGTATCTGTCTCTCTCCTTCTGGCCAATTTCGCTCCAACATAATCTTCTCCATGTCCATCCATTTATAGGCAAATTTTATAACTTCATTTTTCCTAATAGCTGCATAGTATTCCATTGTGTAGATGTACCAAAGCTTCTTTGTAGATGTACCAAAGCTTCTTTCAGTTAATCTCTTTCTCTTTCTATCTTTCTCTCTTCCTTCTCTTACACATTGTAGATTACAATACATACATTTAGAGGTTGTCATGTGTATCTTTTTGCCTGTATTTAATGATCAGTTCTAGGTTGGTATTAGCACTTCTGACAATTATTAGCACACTGTTCCATTCTCTGTATTAACCTATTATTAGCACATTGTTCCGTTCTCTGCCTAACCTCTGACTCCCACATGTTTGTGATAACCACAAGGACAGTTTAGACCATTAGCATTATGGGGCTCTGACACTTCGTTGCACCATTTGTACAAACTTGCTTTCAATTCACAGGAGATTGCACACTTGGTTATAACTTGGGTCTTAAAAATGGCAATGTTACTAATTCAGCACCTGGCATATGAGGTGTTCCCTGGGATCAAAATCTTGACCTTAGCCTTATGCCAGTCAACCTCTCTGCAACGGAGTCACATTTTTGAACCTTAGACTTTAAGTCAACCATGACATCAACTAATGATGCATTTCTCAGAATGTTAAGTAACTTGTGTTAAGAGGTATCAAGGCTATTTCATGGCTTGGAATATTCTTGTTTGACATTTCTTGTTCTGAATAAGTATTTGTTTTTTCTTCAAGATATTTATTTAAACTCTTTCCTTCACTATTGTTATTGTGATGACTGGGTGGGGATGGGGGTTGCACATATGCCTGACTATGCTACCCACACTTTTAGTTGCACTCAGTTATGGTGGCTATTGAAGGCTGAATTCCTTTAATGGTGGTGCTTGTATTCTTTTTATGTCTTCTTTTCTTTGTGGGTCACATCTGACTGTGTTTGGTGATTATTTCTGGTTCTACACTCAAGGATCACTCCTGAAAGTGCTCTGTGAACCATATGTGATGCGGGGTCAAATTGGGTATAACCAAGTAAGAAAACAAGCAAATACCTTCACCTCTGTACTATCTCTCTGGCCCTAAGGAGTCTTAAGCTGTGGTGGTCATGCATATTGCAGTGGTGGCTCTGGTGCTCATACATGTTCTCACCTGGTATTACACATCCAGGTCATGGGGCTCACACATCTTTTAGTGTTGCTCACTGGAAGTTGCACTGCTAACTTGTGTGTTGTATAGCTTGAATTTGTTTTTCACTGCCAGGCATTTCAATCAGGACAGCTATCATAATCAAACATAGAGCAGCCAAAATCATTTGAGTTGCATGTGATAGCACCAGGGGTTGAACTCTCAATGTTCTGCCTGAATGGTAGGCATTCAGAGCCACTGAGGTAAGCCCTGAGCCATTGGGCACATTTTTAACATAGAGGTGGTATAGTTTTCCTTGGTTTGTTGATATAGTTTCTAAGTAGCCAAAGTTGCATCAGGTCAGACCTCTACTCGAAATTCTGCAGTGTTTACTCATCCCACTCAGAGGAACCCCCAACTGTTTTATGAGTGCCCTGGTTTCTAACCCCATTATGTCTGCCTGCTAAGTTACTTGTGATCTCTTTGGCCTCTCTGATTGTCACATTACAGGACCCGGTGGTGCTGTTGGCCATCCCACTGGTGTTTGGGACCATACAATGCTGTAGATCAAACTCAGAGACTCAAATATGCAAGGCATTCACTCCAGCCTTTTGAGCTACCTCCACCAGCACCTGGTTCTTTTCTGGTCAGAGAAAGCCATTGTTAATCTTTTGTCAGTGTCTCGAGGGACCCAGTCGTCTGATTGTGGGGTAGAGGTATGCATCATCCACCTCCCTTTACACACTTAGCGCTTATATACATCGTTGTATCACTGTATCACTGTCTTCCCGATCATCATCAATTTGCTCGGCGGGCACCAGACAAATCTCCATTTGTCCTATCTCATGCTAGTAGAGCCCAAGGGCACCTGCTTGCTCCAGGAACATAAAGAGCCTCAAACCATTCCATCAGGTTATGGGAATGAGGTCTATAATTGTTACTGGTATTTGACATATCAAATATATATGCTTATATACATAATATATATGCTTATATACATAATCTTCTACAAACTTGGAGTTTCCTCGTTCTTCTTTTTGTTTTCCCAATTTAAAACCAATTTTAAAGATCTTTTCTTTTTTATATTTGGGTCACATCCGCCTATGCTCAGGGGTTACTCCTGACTCTGTACTCAGTAATTACTCCTGGCGGTGCTTGGGGGACCATACAGGAGGCTGAGGATCGAACTTGGGTCGGCCACTTGCAAGGCAAACACCCTCCCCTCTGTGCTGTCACTCTGGCCACACCATCTCTTTCTTGAGCCTCATCTTGCCCCAGTTTTAACATTCTGGCTTTTCAAGGGCCAGCATGAAAATACATCCCTCTCACATTAATTAGAATGAAGCCTCTCTCAGCTGACCTCTGCTGGATGCAGGGGGAATGTATCCCCACTGTTATACTCAGGAATGAATGTCCAAGGTATGACCAGGAGACTACCTTCCACCTCTCTGTCTTTGCTCCTGCATTATACTTACCAGGAACTGGCTGTTTGACTCAGAACTGCCCAAACTCAGTCTGCAGTTGACTACAACATTTAATTCAGGGTGGTATGTACCAGTAAATTACAAATGTGACCAAAATTCATGTATATAGAACAAAATTTCTATATAACAAAATATAAAAAATATATAAATAAATATAAATCTATAAAAATATAAACAATATAAAGAGAGAGTTGTTTCTATAAGAATAAGAATGCTTTAGGAAGATGAGTGAGCTGATATTAATGAAATTCTATTCTCTAACCACATACATATGTGCACCATCTCAAGACTGAACTCTAGGGCCAAGGTGAGTCTCAGGTCTAAGACAGTTGGAGTTAACGAATGAAAGTTATGAAACTTCATAAAAACCACTATGTAATGTATATACATATATGTGTATATAAACCACTATGTAATGTATATACATATATGTGTATATAATGTCTTCCTACCATTTTTGTCTTTTTTAAGTATTTTATTATACCACCGTGAGATATACAAATAAAAAGATATACAACCAAAAAGTTAATATTTGGGTTTTGGTCATACAGTGTTCTAGCACCCATCCCTCCACCAGTGCCCATCTCCCACCACCTACGTCCCGGTTCCCTCCCCCTTCCCCAGCCCCCTCCATGGCAGGTTCTTTATTTATTTCCCTTTCTCTCTCTCTTTTCCTTCCCTTCCAGACTATGGATTACAGAACATACATTAAGAGGTTGGCATGTGCATCCATTTGCCTCTATTTAATGCTCAGTTCTAGGTTGGCATTAGTACCCTCGACAATTATTAGCACACTGTTCCATTTTCTGTCTTACCTAATCTCTGACTCCCACACGTTTGTGATAATTTCCACTTTTGACAAGACCTCCTGATATATGTTTCACTTGACCTTGGGTATTGGTATCATAATATGTATATATATATATTTATGCCATGCAAATAAATGCAGTCATTCTGTATCTGTCTCTCTCCTTCTGGCTAATTTCGCTCAACATAATCTTCTCCATGTCCATCCATTTATAGGCAAATTTTATGACTTCATTTTTCCTAACAGCTGCATAGTATTCCATTGTGTAGATGTACCAAAGCTTCTTTATCCAGACATCGATTTTCGGGCACTCTGATTGCTTCCAGATTCTGGCTATTGTGAATAATGCTGCTATGAACATAAAAGTAGGGATGGTGTTTCCGCTGCGTATTTTTGGTTTCCCAGAGTAGATTCCCAGGAGTGGTATGGCTGGGTCAAATGGAAGTTCAATTTCTAGTCTTTGGAGGAAAGTCCATATTGTTTCCCAGAAAGGCTGTACCAGCCGGCATTCCCACCAACAATGGATGAGTGTCCCCTTTTCCCCACATCCACGCCAGCACTTGTTGTTCTTGCTCTTTTGAATATGTGCCAGTCTCTGTGGTGTAAAGTGGTATCTCATTGTTGTTTTGATTTGCATCTCTCTGATGATTAGTGATGATGAGCGTTTTTTCATATGTTTTTTGGCCATTCGAATTTCTTCCTTTTTTGAGGTCAGGCCCAGCAATGTTCAGAGGTTACTTCTGCTGGCAATCGAACCCAGGTCTGCTGCATGCAAGGCCAACACCCTACCCATTATCTCATCACTCCAGTTCCATGTATTCTTATCTTAAAGTTCTTGCTTGGAGGACATGAGTTCAAACCCTGATACCTCCACATGCACCAATGTGATCTGGCATATTTTCTGATCCCTTGAGAAGGGAGAAAAAAGGAATAAATAGATGTTGATATTTTGAAAGAGGATTCGAAAGACACCCTACAGGTGAGTGGTAAGTCATAAAGGGGCCAGAAAGAAATGCAAGCATTAAGATGCTTGGGGCTGGAGAGATAGTACAGCGCAGTAGGGCATTTGCCACGCACATAACTAACCCAAGGTTCAAACCCCAGAATCTCCACATGGCCCCTCGAGCACTGCCAGGAGTAAATCCTGAGTGCAGATCCAGGAGTAATCGCTGAGCATTGGGGGATGTGACCCAAAAAAGCAGACAAACAAAACAAACATTAAGGTGCTTTTCTTGCATATGACCAACACAAGATCTATCTCCACCACCTCATACTGTCCCTCAGCACCACCAGAACTGCAAAGCCAAAAGCAATCTCTAAGCACTTCCAGATATGATCCCTCTTTCTGCCCCTTTTTTCCCATATACACACAAAGTCCAGTGAAGTAGGGATGGACGAAACAATGTAAATATTGGAAAGTAATTTATGAGAATCTTGAAGGGTCTTCTCTTTTGACTGTTATAGCAAGTATCCTGAGCCCCTCACTCAAATTGAAAGAAAAAATTGGCAGATCATAGTCTATTCAGGAGGGATGTGATTTATGCATGAAACATGAAGCATAACTTCAGCCAGCGGACTGCTCTCAAAGAAAAAATCTTTGAGCCCACATTAAAAAGCAGAGAATTAGTGTCTTATAGATTTGATGTTAAAAACTATTTAAGGGATATGTGTCAGTTGGTCTCGGCAGGAGATAAATGACATGCTCAAATGAGATACTTTGAAGAGAGTTTAATCAAAGGACTGCTTAAGAAAACTGAGCAGAAATTTGAGAGAGAGAGAAAGAGAGAGGGAGGGGAAGTAGGAGAGGAAAAGTACAGGAAGGTGGAGAAGGGAGAAAGGGAGAAAGAAGAGGAAAGGGAAGCTAATGGAACCCAGGTATCCTCTGAACAATAACTCATTTGAGGTTGAGAAAAGGATCTAGGAGATTTAATAGTCTGGCCTCTTGCCTTATTTCTTTCTCCCTTATTTTAATTAATTAATTTGTTAGTTTTTTGTTTTGGGGCCATACCTGGCAGTGCTCAGGGCTTACTCCTGGTTTTTAACTCAGTGATCAGTTCTGGTAGGGCTTAGGAAATCATACGGGATGCTGGGGATTAAAGTTGGATCCCCTCTATGCAGGGCAAACACTCTATCCCCTGTGCTATCTAGCTGAACCCCGTCTCCACTTCAATACATGTCTAGTTCCTCCTATGGCAAACCCCAGAGAGAAGACAAAAAACTAAGGATACAGTCCTTATCCTTCAAAGACTAAGGATACAGTGTGAGTGTATCCTCTCTCCCAGGGCAGAGAACAGATGTGAATGTAGAGAAATGGATCTGGAGAAAAATGGAAAATGGTCATTATGGCACTGATCTTTGACCATTCTCCACTTTGACCTTTTATCTTTTATTTTTTGACAAACTGCAAGTCCCAGACTTTCCATAGTGAGGGCTTTTAATTTTGTTTTTACACAGGTATTTTTTCCCATTAATTGGATAATATTGGGAGACACAGACTCTGTGTTAAGAATCATTTAGTTCTTTATAACTGGTCAGGGCTTGACCTGCAGAAAAGCTCAATATTTTACTGAATGCATACAGGTGGCTCTGTGAGAAACATTACTTGGCAAAAGATGAGCAATCTGTATGTTCATTTTATCTGGATGTACACTACTTGAGAAATATTTATGGGAAACAGATATGCCAAGTAGTGCTGTAAATAAAAAGAACACCATGAACAGCAATACTGGGGGAAGATTATCAACAAATTCACACATTCAATAAACATTGCACAATCATTAGTCAGTCACTGTTGTAGGTTCAGGGTATTTAACAAACAAGATAGACAATGTGCCCTCATTGAACTTACATTTTAACAGGCGTGTTTTGCTCTTGAGTAGCCAAAGCAAAGGGTCATGACTTTTTGAAAAGTGATTTAAGTCTGTGGCTTCTGAGAGATGAAAGGCCAGCAGAGAGCCACTTTGGGTCATAGAAAGATGATCTCTCTAGGCTGGAGGGAAACCAGAGTTTGTGGCCAGTGTCCTTATGGGGTCAGGGTGTCCTGGTTCTTCACATCTAATCCTCTGGGCTGAGTGATTGGGATCGGTTCCAATGAAGAAAAGCAAGCACTTCACACATTTCTAAGAATGACTTTGCATTGAAAGCTTTTAATTAATTTATGTGGAATTAAGTGCAGTCTTACCAATCTTTTTTTATCATGATAAGTGCTCCCTGTCTGATCTTGGGGGATGAAGACTTAGCTGGAAGTCCAACAGAATCCTGACAGGGGAAGGAGGATAATGTTACCTTGTTTAGATGCTTGGGATTATTTTAGAGCAGGTGTCACTTGGCTCAATATGCTAGAGGCAACCTCCTCTGGGAAGCCAAAGAGGATTAGACTACCTTTTGGTCATAAGATTATTTCACTAGATCCTAAATTCTTAAATATGGGGAGTCTGTAGTATTTTTTCTGTATATAATCACTAAGTGCTTGTGGAACGGTGTCGCAGCTTGACCGGACCCCTGGAGAGTTTGGAGTCTATGAATTCCTTGCCCCCCAGCTGATGATTGATGGATGAAGGAATGGGGTCACAATCTTGTTTGGTAATCACTGGCAGTTTGATTCAAGTGAAGTCCACTAGTTATAGAGACATCATGAAGGGTTGGGGGTTGGTTGGGGGGTTACAGATAAGTGGTAAACAATGAACAGATGTAAAGCCCCTTCCTTTATTTTTTTCTTTTGGGTCACACCCAGCGATATTCAGGGGTTACTCCTGGCTCTACACCCAGGAATTACTCCTGGTGGTGCTCAGGGAACCATATGGGATGCTGAAGATTGAACCCGGGTCAGCCGTGTGCAAGGCAAACACCTTACCTACTGTACTATTGCTCCAGCCCCAAAGGGGGGACAATATTCTGGAGGATCCACTGATGGGTGGAATTCCACCTAGGGGCTACAGCATTTCATTCATTCATTCATTCATTCATTCATTCATTCATTCATTCATTCATTTGTTCATTTGTTCGTTCATTTGTTTGTTTTATCGAGGTAACATTGGTTCAGTAGAGTGTAGATGTCTATCTTTTTTAAAAAATTTTATTATACCATTGTGAGATATACAATTACAAAGATTGTCATGATTGGGTTTCAGTCATACAGTGTTCCAGCACTGATCCCTTTACCAGTGTCCATCTCCCACCACCAATATCCCCTGATTCCCTCCTCAACCCTAAACCCAGCCTGCCTCTATGGCAGGCACTTTTCCCTTCTCTCTCTCTCTCTCTCTCTCTCTCTCTCTCTCTCTCTCCCTCTTTCTCTCCTCTTCTCTTACACATTATGACTTGAAATACATACATTTAGAGGTTATCATGTATATCCCTTTGCATATTTTCAATGCTCAGTTCTAGTCTGGTATTATCATTTTAAACTATTATTAGCACACTGGTCCCTTTCTCTATCTTACCTAATCTAAATGTTCTCTTACCTAACATTTACTTCTTAATAATATTTCTAGTCATTTTGTACAAACTCAGTAAGAGATATAGACTTTTATCTACACTTGAATTAAATTTCTAATGGGCTGTCTGGACTCCTGGTAAAGGGTGGCTTTTTCCTGGGAGCTTTTGCAGCCAGGAAAACCTTCTGATGGCTTAACTTTTATAGCCGCCAGAGCTGGGCTATAATCAGCTCTTCTGCTGGGTGGAGCTCTGACAAGAGGGGAGTCTGGATGTGGAAAATGGTGGCCCTTATGGTGTGGGGGTTCCTCTAGCTTCTTGCGAGGCTCTGCTGGGGTGGCGGGCCAGGGCTAGAACCCGCCTTCCCTCCCGGGTGTCTCGCGATCAGCTAGGCACAGGGAGAGCTGGTAGCAGCTCTGCCCGTGTATGTGAGTATGTGGATCAGCGTACCTGGGATGGGCTTGAAAAAGACTGCTGCAGGGTGGGTCTGTGATGAGCCAGGCTGTGATCAGCTCTTCTGCTGGGTGGGGCTCTGATGAGAGGGAGTCTGGATGTGGAAAATGGCGGCCCTCATTGTGTGTGGGGGGTCCTCTAGCTTCTTGCAAGGCTCTGCTGGGGTGGCGGGCCAGGGCTAGAACTCACCTTCCCTCCTGGGTGTCTCACGATCAGCTGGGCACAGGGAGAGCTGGTAGCAGTTCTGCCCAATGTATGTGATTAATTCCTATATTACAAAAACCATAGCACTAACTGTTTTCCTGTATCTATACCAAAAACAGGATGTTGCTCTAACATAGAAATATGCAAAGGACATAAAGGAAAGAGAAAATCAACAATTTCGCTTGCAATACAAAATTCAAAGCCATCAGAGGATTTAACTTTGTAAGTTGCTGTCTGATTAGGAGATAATATGACTAACAGGGAAGGAAAGAAGAACAAAAGGAGAGGTTAAAATTAAACATGGAGGATTGGATGTGCCAGGTGGGATAGGGTGTGCCTTCAGGGGCACTGGAATGAGTGCAATTCAATTAATTTATGTTCTCTGCAGGAGAAAGGACTGTATCACTATATCACTGTCTTCCCGTTCATCATCGATTTGCTTGAACAGGCACCAGTAACATCTCCATATGTCCTGTCTCATGCTAGTAGAGCCCAAGGGCACCTGCTTGCTCCAGGAACATAAAGAGCCTCAAACCATTCCATCAGGTCATGGAAATGAGGTCTATAATTGTTACTGGTATCTGGCATATCAAATACGACACGGGTAGCTTGCCAGGCTCTGCCGTGTGGGTAGCATAGTCTTGTAGTCACCTCTAAATCCAGCATTTATTGATAAACCATGTGGCTGCAAATGGCTTTGCGAGCCAGGCTGTGATAGGCTGGTCTGCTGGGTGCAGTTCTGATGAGGGGGAAGTCTGGATGTGGAAAATGGAGTCTCTCATGGAGTGGGGGGGTCATCTGGCTTGTTGTGAGGCTCTGCTGGGGTGGTGGGCCAGGGCTAGAACCCGCCATCCCTCCCGGGTGCCTCGTGAGCGGCTGGGCACAGGGAGAGTCAATAGAAGCTCTGCCCCATGTCTTTGAGTCTCCCTCAGGTTCTTCCCTTCCAAAAATTGAAATAATAGTTCCAAGCAGATTGAGGCTAGTATTACCCCTGGATACCAAAAACTAGAAAAAGTATCACACACACAAACTACTAACCAATGATCTAAACCTGAAATGTCTAGGACTATAATTCAACATCATGACATTCCTCAGGAGTTTATTATGGGGTTTTGGTTCCACATTCCTGAGATTCCCATCTCAGTAAGAGTCCTGTGAGCACGCAGATGGTTGGAAAGACTACAGAGAGTCCCTTTAACCGTGGCTGTCCTCTCTTTGAGACACTTGTCTTTCTTCCTAGGACTTTGGATTCTGTGGTAAGACTACTCCTCAGCCACCCTAGAATCCACCGTGAATCAGCAAAATTGACATTTAGCCATTGTCTTTGGGAACACTGCCTCCCTGGTGTGAGTTTTGCAGGCTCCCAGTAAGGAACTTTTCTCTCTATACACATTCCAAAATACATTCTCTATCAGCCTTTTGATGTTTGGGGCCTCTTTTTTGTGGACAAAACCTTCCATTCCACAATGAAGGACCAAAAATAGAAATAAATGCACATGTGTTTAGCATGGCCCACAACAAGCTGTTCTTGGCCTCCATGCAATTGCTCGTGCTGCTCCCTCTGCCAGGAATATCCCTCCTGGGGCCCTCATTTCCCTTATACTGATCCTTTAAGAGATCAACCACTTCTTGCCTAGGGAATCTTGTAATTGACTGCCAGAGACAGATTTACTAGCTCAGATAAAGACTGATTAGGGGAAGGGATGGGTGGCAAGAATGGAAGTTTCAACCAGTGTTTAACATCATTCTCATGAGGCCGCCTTCCTGGACCCACCCTGCATACCAGTAGACCCCGAATCTAAATCCTCTCCTGCCGATGCTCCCCATCAGTGTGATTTTCACCTCTGGCTTTCTTGGTATTCTTTGAAATCCACAAGTGGAGTCATATGGCCCCTGATTTAGAACACTGGCCTAAGCAATAAGAATGATGGAAAGTTCAACATCCATGAAAGGGGCCTTCCCTGTTTCTACAGTTTGTGTTCCCTACATTTGCCTGATGCAGGACTTGAAAGTGGGGACTATTCCTCAATTTTGAAAACTTAAAACTGAATTTCTAGGAAATAATCAATAGATATTTATTGAATAAATGAGTGAATAATTAAGTCCTAAGTATGGAGATAATGGTAAGGTGTAGGTTCTTTCTTTGAGGGACTTTTCATTCTAGTTGGGAACTTTTTCAAGTAAAAAGTTACATAATAAAAGAATACCACTGCAAAGCAATGGTTAGGAACTACTACAAACCTTACAAGACAGACATATGAAAGACTCCTTAGTAGATATAAAATTTAATTAGTAAGTAACCCTGAAAATGACTTAGGCACACACATGTTACTCAGTTTTTCTGAAAGCAGAGTTTTGATTGAACTTTGGTGACAACATTAGAGTGAACACTGAGTGACGGTATAGTTTTAGAAGGGGTCCCATGGTGGATGCCCAAACAAGGAAGAAGGAACTCAGGAAGGTCTCTAAAAGACTTAGCAAAATTGTTCAAGGGCAGCAATTCCACACCATATATTAAATGCTATCCTGGCTGCATTGAGATTCACAAGTCTCAATGGGAGTCAGATCAGTGATCCTGTTGGTGTAATGTGAGTGACTTGTATAGCAGAAGAGCAAGCTTTCAACCCATGTCTGTAGTTCCTGCCAGCTGCAGGTGGGAAGGGAAAGAGATCCCTCCTGCATAGCTCCAAAATATCAAGCTAGACAAAGATTTTATTGACTTGAATCAAAGGCTGAAAATAAGAGGTTTTCAAGTAATCTTTGCTTCATACACTGGCTCTGGGCAAGTACCTTACTATTCTGTCTTTTATTTGGGTGTATTTATATAAAACTTCCCACAGAATGTGTCATCCTTGGACAGATTAGAACAGCTGAGAAAAGATAAAGAGGAAGGACTATAGGGATTGTAAGAGAAGAGAGAGAGAGAGAGAGAGAGAAGAAAAGGATAAGTGCCTGCTATAGAGGGAAGCTTGGGGAGGGGGAGGAGGGGATTTGGGGCCATTGGAGGTGGGAATAAGGCATTGGTGGAGGGGCAGGTGCTGGAATAATGCATGACTGAAACCCAATCATGAACATTTTTGTAATTACGTATCACATGGTGGTATAACAAATTTTTTAAAATTTTTTATAATATATAAAGATAAAAATAAATATAAAAATTTTATATAAAACAAAAAATTTTAAAAAGAGGAAGGACTATAAGAGGTTTTCAAGGTCTCTGTCAGCATCATGTTTCTGTAAACTTTTGGCTCTTGCAGATTTGTCTTTTTAGAACTGGAATGGAGTAAGTAGGGACCAAACCAAACCTACAGAGCAACTGAAACCCCTCAGTGAGAGAAACAAAAACTCCTGGAAATGAATCTTCCTATCTGTGCCACTCTTGAGCTCAATCTGCTTGCCCACATAGACTCAGACTTAGGGGCCGGAGCGATAGCCCAGCGGGTAGGGCGTTTGCCTTGCACACGGCGCCTATGCTGGCCTGGGTTCGATCCCGGCATCCCATATGGTCCCCGAGCACCGCCAGGAGTAATTCCTGAGCAAAGAGCCAGGAGGTACCCCCTGAGTACAGCCGGGTGTGACCCAAAAAAAAAAAAAAAAAAAAAACTTTAATTCCCCACATTAAACTGCCCTTATAAAGATCTTACTATATGCAGGGCACTTTTCTGGGCCATGAAATGGATGATTGGGCTACCAGTAAGAGAAAACTCACCCAATGGTGGTTCAAACAATTCACATACTCATCATCTTATGAAACAGGAAGGTCATCCACGACAGGGAGTCTCTAATGGCAGCTGGTTTCACAATCAGCAATACCCCCCAAGAACCTAGGCTTTAGTCTTTTATTATATCAGACATATCTTTTATTATATCTGACACAGGTACACCCGGCAGAGCAGAAACAGCTTTCCCGTTGCACGCGGCCCCCGCAGCAGCTGCGAATTTACCTCCAAATTACCGTAAATATTCTACCCACCTTTGTGAGAGAGCCCCACAAAGTAATGAGAATATAGCGCCCGTGATGGCAGAGCCTGGCAAGCTGTCCGAAGCGTGTTTGAGATGCCAAATCCAGTAACAGAAATGTTTCTTTTCCTGACCCCGAAAGAGCCCTTAATATGGCAGCAGTAAGAAAGGCAAACAAGCAGTGCCTGATAAAATTTCATGGCCATTCTAGGCAGCCAAAATGAAGAAGGACTAAAATGACTGTCTGTACTTTCAATGCATGTACGCTGGCATCGGAAGCATATATTGATGATCTGATGCTGCAAGCGCAAAAGATCAAGTGCGACATCATTGGTCTGACTGAGACGAGGAGGCGCCAGTTGCACCATGCTGTATTTGACACTGGAGAAGAATTGTTGCTTGGAACATGCGACGCAAAGAGGCATCGGTGGTGTTGGTGTCCTTTTCAACACGAACATGGCAGTAAACATTGATTCATTTGAATGCCTAACAAACTGAATAGGACGATTACACTTGAAGAGATGTGGCCCGCTGCCAGCAATTTCTATCTTCATTGTCTACACACCAACATCCACATACAAAGAAGATGAAATTGAGAAATTCTACATGGAATTGGAGGAGTTCTATAAAAAAAGATCACACCTTCTACAAGATCATAGTCGGTGATTTTAATGCCAAGATAGGACCAAGAAGATCCGCTGAAGAACTCCACATCGGGACCCATGGCCTAGAATGGAACAAACAGGGTGAGAGACTATCTGAGTTCATCATGTCCACCAAGACCATTCATGGGAACTCACAGTTCCAGAAGGCTGACGTGAAAGCGTTGGACATGGGAATCTCCTGGCGGACAGTTCCACAATGAAATTGACCACATCATCTTCAATCGACAGTTTTGTCTGACCGATGTAGCTGTCCTCCCCCAAATTCCAAACAGGATCAGACCACCGTCGCCCCGCCGTGCAAAATTGTACTTCCCCAAGAGGGGGAGAAAAGGCTGCAAAGTTAAGAAGAGAACTCCCAGAACGACCACCAACTGGGAACTCTTTGTCACCATTGCAGCAACATGGGAAGATACCATCATTGACAACATCGATGAAGAATACAACCGACTGGTTCAGTACCTCCATGATTGTGCGAAGAATGCCGAGAGAGAGAAAGACACAAAAGGACGCCTGTCTTCAGAAACTCTTGAGCTCATTCGCCAACGTGGCAAGGCGCGAACCTCAGGAGACCAAATGCTAACGTCCAAATTGCTAAAAGGTGCAGAGAGGCGATAAAAGAAGAACTCAAAGACAGAAGAGCAGAAATACTGGAAGAAGCAGCAGAAGCTGGGAAAAGCATTCACACTGCCCGCCTGTCCTTTGCCAACTATAAGACCAAGATGACTGCCCTCCTACGCCCTGATGGATCTATCACATTTTCCAGAAAGGCAATGGAGAAGATTATCCAGAACTTCTACTCAAATCTCTTTGATAGCCTCATCTACCTGCCCACATACCAAATTCCACAGGATGGATATGTCATTCCTAACGTTCTCCCTTCTGAAATCCGACATGCCATCTCCGTCGGTAAAGAAGGGAACAGCACCAGGCCCAGAAAAAGTCAGACCCGGACACCTGAAGAATCTGCCGTCAGTACTCATCAATACACTAGCTCGGCTCTTCACACGCTACCTGCCTGAATGCAAGGTGCCCTCCCAATGGAAAACCAGCAGGACAGGTATACTGTTCAAGAAGGGAGACATTCACGACATCGGCAACTATCGCCCCATCTGCCTGTTGTCTGTCATCTACAAGCTGTTTACAAGAGTCATCCTGAACAGGATTAGCACAACACTAGATGAAGGACAACCATGCGAGCAAGCAGTCTTCCGGAAAGGATTCAGCACAATCGACCATATCCACACAGTAACTAAGCTCATCGAGGTTTGTAGGGAGTACAAGATGCCGCTCTGTCTCACGTTCATTGATTTACAGAAAGCCTTTGATTCTGTGGAGACTGAAGCAGTCATCGAAGCACTAGCCAAACAGGGTGTTCAAACCAAATACATTAAGATCCTTCGTGAGCTGTATTACGGATTCACCACCAGGATCTCACCATTCTACAAAGAAGTGATCATTAATGTGAAAAGAGGGGTTCGACAGGCTGATACCATTTCACCAAAACTCTTCAGCGCCACCCTCGAGAACATCATGCAACAATTAGAATGGGAAGGAATGGGAGTGAAGATAGATGGTGGGCAACTACACCACCTCCGCGCGCTGATGACATTGTTCTAATAACACCAAACATTAGCCAAGCGGCACAAATGCTGGCTGACTTTGACCGAGAATGTGGAAAGATAGGTCAACAGCTGAATCTAAAGAAAAACAATGTTCATGAAGAATGAACTAGTTCCTGAGGCCCCATTCACTCTCAATGGAACAAACATCTCTGAATGCAGCAGTTATGTGTACCTAGGTCGAGAAATCAACATGATGAATGACCTAAAACCTGAGCTGCGCAGGAGGAAGAGAGCGTCATGGATTGCCTTCAAAGGCATCGAAGAAATAGCTAAAAGGACAAAGAACCTCCAGCTCCGGTCACATCTCTTTGACTCCACCATTCTCCCTGCATTAACATACGCCTCAGAGATCTGGGCCCTACAAAAGCAGGATGAGAATGCTATTCGGGTCTCCCAGAGAGGAATCGAAAGAGCTATGCTTGGAATATCACGCCTCACTCAAGTGAGAGAAGGAATTCGGAGTTCCGACCTCCGTCGCTATTCCAGAATCAGGGAATCTGTCTTGTTTGCCAAGGCATCGAAAATCAGATGGGCTGGACATGTAATGCGATTTGGAGACAACCGCTGGACTAGAGCTGTTACTGACTGGATCCCATGGGATGTCAAAAGATCACGTGGCCGCCCACCTACAAGATGGTCAGACTTCCTTGTAAAGACCCTGAAGGAACGGTTTGAGGCTCTTCATATTCCTGAATCAACCAGATGCCATTGGGCTACATTGGCACATGATAGGGTCCAGTGGAAATGTTTCTGGGGCCCGCTCGAGCAAATCGATGAATAACGGGATTCAAGTGATCAAGTGATCAAGTGATCTTCTCTCAGCTCAATTATAACACCCCAAAGTTCAAAGTAAAGGAAGACAGGCCAGAAAACTAGCTATCTCTGAAGTAGGCAACACTCAGAAGACGTTATCGTCTATTGGCCTGACTGACCCAGGGAAATGCCAATCTAGACCAGACACAGAAAAATGGAATGGGCTGCTACAACTGGTGGTCAAGGGTCACTTGTGATGCACAGTCATGGAAGAGGCAGAATAACAATTTTTACAAAGGAGAGGGACCCCAGTTCTCAGAGATGTGACTCCAGTGGCAGAGTGCCTGCCTTGTAGGGGTAGTCTTTGGGTTCTCTGTCCTGCTCATTCTTGCATGCCTGAATTTCAAAAATAGGGGATGGTGCCTCTGGTACAACACTTGATCCATAATCAAGTGTTGAATCACCAATGCTGTAGCAATAGTAACAAGAAACTCTGAAATCTGAGATTCACATTTGCATACTGATTGTAACAATTTATGGTAGTACAAGCTTTGGGTAAGGAGGTTAACTCTTCTTTCTTGGCTTTTTCAACCCATGATAGTGACTCCTTAGCCAATGATGTGAGGAAGTGCTTCACAGTTTGGATCTTCGTATATGATAGCTATTAAAATAATTGCCCTCACTACATGCATTCAAGGAAATTCAGACCACTTTCTAATATCAGGCAAAAATATTAGATCAAAATGGACTAAAGACCTCAATACCTCCAGCACCTTTCCCTCCACTAGTGCCCTATTCCCACTACCAATTATTTCAGCACCTGCCTCTCACCAGTGCCCTATTCCAACCACCAAGGCCCCCAGATTCCCATGAAACCACAAGTTACATGGAGAAAAAAAGTAGGCAGCGTCATCCATGTCATTGAAGCTAAAGACATCTTCAAAGATGAACCACCACCAACCAAGCAAGTGGAAGCAGAGATAAACAAATAGGACATAATTAAACTAAAAAGTTTTTGCACTTCAAAGAAACAGTGACCAAGATACAAAGATAACCCACAAAATGGAAAAATTATTTACTCAATACCCATCTGATAAGGGATTAGTATCAAAGATATATAAGGCAATGGTAGAACTTTACAAGAAAATAAACATCTAACCCCACCAAAAATGGGGAAAAGAAAGGAACAGAAACTCCCTTAAAGAAAAAATGGCCACATAATAGTTGGAGACTTCAACAATGCCTTATCGACTATGGATAGATCGACGAGACTGAAACTCACCAGGGAAATAATGGACCTGAAGGAAGAAATGGAAGAAAGAGAGCTGGTTGATATATACAGGGATTTTCATCCCAAAAAAGCTGAATACACATTTTTTCAAGTACACATGGAACATTCTCCAAGATAGACCATATACTGAGCCACAAAGCAAACCTCAACAAAATAAAAAGATAGAAATTGTGTCAACTATCTTTTCAGATCACCATGCACTGATAATAGTAGTTAACATACACAGAAGCAGGGAGTCAAACCAAACACCTGAAAACTGAACAGTTCACTGCTGAACAACAAATGGGTCATAGAATAAATCAAACAGGAAACCCAAAGATTCCTGGAAACAAATGACAATGAAGATACCAACTATCAGAACTTGTGGGACACAGCAAAAGCTGTTTTAAGAGGAAAGTTCACAGCTCTGTAATCATTTATAAGAAAAGAAGAAAGGGCCCATATAAATAACATGACCTCACAGCTGAAAACATTAGAAAAAGACCAACAAAAGAAGCCCAACCCAGGCAGAAAGAAGGAAATAATAAAACTTAGGGAGGAAATCAACGAGCTGGAAAACAAAAAAAATCCAAAAGATTAATGAAACCAAGAGCTGGTTCTTTGAAAAATAAACAAGTTCTTCAAGCCACTGGCAAGATTTGTAAGGATAGGGAAAGAGAGAACACAAATAAACAGAATCAGAAATGAAAATGGTGGCATCACAACAGAAAAGACAGAAATCCAAAAGATCATCAAAGATTACTTTGAGAACCTGTATGCCATGAACCATGAAAACCTAGAAGAATTGGATAAATTCCTGAAGTCCTATAACCTCCCACGATTGAAACAAGAAGACCTCCAATACCTGAATAAGCCTATCACCATCTAGGAAATTGAAACAGTAATTAAAAGTCTGTCCAAACACAAAAGCCCAGGTCCAGATGGGTTCACTAGCTAATTCTACCAAACCTTTAAGGAGGACATACTGCCTATCCTGTTCAAGCTCTTCCAGGAAATAGAAGAAACAGAAACACTCCCAAACAGCTTCTACGAGGCACACATCACCCTGATACCCAAAGCAAGCAGAGACAATACAAAGAAGGAAAATTACAGACCAATCTCCTTGATGAACACAGATGCTAAGGTCTTCAACAAAATACTAGCAAACAGAATCCAAAGACTCATCAAAAAGACCATACATCATGACCAAGTAGGATTCATCCCGGGAATGCAAGGATGGTTCAACATTCACAAATCAATCAACATAATACATCATATCAATAAGAGAAAAAATAAAAACCATATGATCCTATCAATAGATGTAGAAAAAGCATTTGACAATATCCAGCACCCATTTATGATTAAGACCCTCCAGAAAATGGGAATTGAAGGAAGCTTCCTCAAGATAGTCAAAGCCATCTACCAAAAGCCCACAGCGAGTATCATTCTCAATGGGGGAAAAACTGAAAGCCTTCCCCTTAAGATCAGGAACATGACAAGGTTGCCCTCTCTCCCCTCTTTTTATTCAATATAGTACTGGAAAGTACTCGCCATAGCAATCAGAGAGAGAAAAGGACATTAAGGGCATCCAGATAGGCAAGGAAGAAATCAAGCTATCACTATTTGCAGATGACATGATATTATGCTTAGAGAACCCTAAACTCTCCACCCAAAAACTCTTCGAAACAAGAGATATTTTTAGTAGAGTGACAGGGTACAAAATCAATACCCAAAACTTGGTGACTTTCCTATATACAAATAACGAAAGAGAAGAAAGGGATAATAGGAAATCAATTTCATTCACAATTGTGCCACAGAAAATCAAATACCTAGGAATCAGCTTAACCAAGTGTGTAAAGGACCTATACAAAGAGAACTACAAGACACTGCTTCAAGAAATAAAAAGAGGACACGAGGTAATGGAAACACATTCCCTGCTCATGGATGGGGAGAATTAACATTTTCAAGGTGATAATACACCCTAGAGCTTTGTACAGTTTCAATGCGGTCCCTACATGGATACCCAGGCTTTCTTTAAAGAAATTGACCAAACACTCCTAAAATTCGTATGGAATAATAAACCCCCACGAATAGCTAAAGCAATCCTTGGGAAAAAGAAGATGGGAGGCATCACCTTTCCCAACCTCAAACTGTACTACAAAGCAGCAGTAATTAAAACAGCATGGTACTGGAATAAAAACAGACCTGTGGACCTATGGAATAGAATTGAGTATCCTGACACCCATCCTCAAGCACATGATCAGTTAATCTTTGATAAAGGTGCAAAGAGTCCAAACTGGAGTAAAGAAAGCCCCTTCAACAAGTGGTTCTGGGAAAACTGGACAGCTACATGTAAAAAATGAATTTGGACCTGTGTCTAACACCTTGCACAAAAATCAGATCAAAATGGATTAAAGATCTCAATATCAGACTTGAATTCATAAAAGTACATTGAAGAAAATATAGGAAAATCCCTCCACGACATTGAAGCTAAAGACATCTTCAAAGGTGAAACACCATTAACAAAGCAACTAGAAGAAAAGATAAACATATGGGACTACATGAAACTAAAGAGCTTCTGCACCTCGAAAAGAAACAGTGACCAAGATAGAAAGACAGTCCACAGAATGGGAAAGAATATTCACCCAATACCCATTTGATAAGGGGTTAATATAATGGATAAATCAGGCACTGGTACAGCTATATAAGAAGAAAACAGCCAACCCCATTAAAAATGGGGAGAAGAGCTGAACAGAAACTTTGACAAGGAAGAAATTCGAATGGCCAAAAGGAATATAAAAAATGCTCATCATCACTAATCATCAGAGAGATGCAAATCAAAACAACAATGAGATATCACCTCACACCACAGAGACTGACACATATCCTAAAGGGTAAGGCAACAAGTGCTGGCATAGATGCGGGAAGAAGGGGACTCACATACATTGTTGGTGAGAATGTCAACTTGTACAACCTTTCTGGAAAACAATATGGACATTTCTCCAAAGACTAGAAATTGAGCTCCCTTTTGACCCAGCCAAACCACTCCTGGGAATATACCCTGGGAAGCCAAAAACACACAGCGGAAACACAATCCACACTTTTATTTTCATAGCAGCACTATTCACAATAGCCAGAACCTGGAAACAACCAGTATGCCCAAGAACTGATGACTGGATAAAGAAACTGTGGTACATCTACACAATGGAATACTATGCAGCTGTTAGGAAAAATGAAGTTATGAAATTTGCCTATAAATGGATGGACATGGAAAGGATCATGTTGAGTGAAATTAGTCAGAAGGAAAGAGAGAGATATAGAATGACTGCATTTATTTGCATGACATAAATATATCAGGTGGTCTTACCCAAAGTGGAAATTACCGCAAATGTGAGGGAGTCAGAGGTTAGGTAAGACAGAGAAGGGAACATGTGTGAATAAAAGTCGAAAGGGCTGATACCAACATAGAACTGAGCATTAAATACAGGCAAAAAAATGCACATGATGGCTTCTGAGTGTATGTAGTGCAACCCACAATGTGTAAGGGAAGGAAAAGAGAGAGAGGGAGGAGAAAAGAGATAAAGAACCTGCCATTTAGGCAGGCTATGGGAGGGGAGAGGGAATTGGGGACATTGGTGGTGTGGAAATGGGCACTGGTGGAGGGCAGGGTGCTGGAACACTATGTGACCGAAACCTCCAAACATGAACAACCTTGTTAGTGTATATCTCACGGTGGTATAATAAAATGTTTAATTCACTATCACTATCACTATCTTCCCGTTCATCATCGATTTGCTCGAGCGGGCACCAGTAACATCTCCATATGACCTGTCTCATGCAAGTAGAGCCCAGGGGCACCTGCTTGCTCGAGGAACATAAAGAACCTCAAACCATTCCATCAGGTCATGGGAATGAGGTCTATAATCATTACTGGTATTTGGCATATCAAATACGACATGGGTAGCTTGCCAGGCTCTGCCAAAATGTTTAATTTAAAAAAATAAATAAATAAATAAAAAGAAAAGACGAAATGGTCAAAAGGCACATGAAAAAATGCTCCTAATCATTAGGAAGATGCAAATCAAAATAACAATGCAAAATATTTTGCTTATTGTAAAATACATATCTTAAGCCCCAGGTATTACCAACTTAAGTAAGTCTTGCTTCTTAGGGAAAGTACAAAATATTTTATTCTCTCTCAGACGGAAATATTTTTTGCCCTTTGAATCAATTTTAACTAGCAATCTTTTATTCCCCCTAATAGTATCTAAGGGCGTTATCCTCACATTTTTCACTGGGGAGGACAATTTTTAAGATATGACATAAAGAGTCAGGATATGGTTCTGTGGTAGATCGAATGCCTTTATTTTTAAATTTTTTTATTATACCACCATGTGAAACACAATGTTCATGATTGAGTTTCAGTCATACATTATTCCAGCACCCACCCCTCCACCAGTGTCCTATTCCCACCACCAATGTCCTCAAATTCCTCCCCCTCTCCCCAGCCTGCCTCTATAGCAGGCACTTTTCCTTTTTCTTCTCTCTGTCTCTGTCTCTGTCTCTGTCTGTCTGTCTGTCTGTCTATCTTCTCTTCTCTTACACTGTTGGTAGGAATGCTGGTACAGCTCTTTTGGAAAACAATATGGACATTCCTCCAAAAACTATAATTTGAGCTCCCTTTTGACCCAGCCATAACACTCCTAGAAATATACCCTGGTGACCAAAAAACACACAGCAGAAACACTATCTGCACTTCTATATTCATCACAGCACTATTCACAATAGCCATTATCTGGAAACAACCTGAATGCCTGTGATCAGAAGACTGGATAAAAAAAACTATGGTACATCTACACAATGGAATACTATGCAGCTGTCAGAAAAGATAAAGTCATGATGAAATTTACGTGCAAATGGATGGACATGGAGACTATCATGCTGAGCAGAATTAGTCAGAAGGAAAAGGACAGATATAGACTGACTACATTCATTTGTGGGATATAAAGATATACCAGTGTTCTACTAATTGTGGGAAATATTAATGCCAGACTAGAACCTAGCCTTGAATGTACACAAAGGGATTTACATGATAATCCCTAAATGTCAGTAGGGCAAGCCACAATGTGGAAGGCTAACTTTTAATTCATAAATTTCCAATTTTTTCTCTCCTCAGCTAGACTGATACTTCTCTAATGATTTGTCCAGCCCCTAGAGGAAGCTGTAGAGTGAAGGGAAACTCCCTTTATACCCTGACACAGTCTGTCTAGAATCTTGTCACCTGAAAGCTCCTCATGCGTTCTGCACACAGAAACGAGACATTTACTATCTATGTGCCTGTTTTCCTCTTTCCTACAATGGTACTAACACATTTTGAACTGGCTATTCCTTGGAGTAAATAAGGTGGGGAATGTAAACAGTGCCTGGCACAAGGAAGAACCCAATCACTGATTTTGCTTTATTTAGTGGCTTACAATTGTATCTTGAGTAGCCAATGAACCCTTTCCTGAGGAAAATCCAGAGACAGAACAGAGGGCTTGAAGAGCGTTTGTTTTCTTCCTTTCTCCCTCCTTCCTTCCTTCTTTATTTCCTTCTTTATTAGTTTTTTGGGGGCCAACCCAATGGTGTTCAGGGCTTACTTCTGGTTCTGTGCTCAGTTATCATTCTTGGTATGCTCCAGGGGCCAAATGAAGTGCTGTGCAAGGCAAGCACCTTACCTGCTGTATCATAGCTCCAGTTCTAAGACGCTTGGTTTTAATTGCAGAACTGACGGAGGACCAAGACCTGGGGAACGTAATTGCAGTAGGTCTTCACCAGCTATGGCCCTGCGGCCCTCCCTCACACACCTCACTCTCTCCCAAAAGGAGGCGCTACTTAGCCACACTTCTGGTTTCTCTGCCTCCATCAATTTTTTTTATTGAGTCAGAAGCCTTTTTTTTTCTTTTATCAGGTTTCATCACACAATGTTCCAACACCCATCCCTCCACCAGTGCACATTTCCACCACCAATGAGTCCCTTTACCGTCCTGACACGTCCCAGTTCCCCACACCCAGCCTGTCTCTACATCTGCCCAATTTTGTCCTGGGACTTGTCCCTGTGTCAAGGTTCCACGGCTCTTCCTCTGCTGCCCCCAAGAGGTCTCTTCTGGGATGGCACCCCTTCTTTGAAAACTTATACACATGGTCTGGGTCTCCTCCCTCTTACTTCCTGGACCTGAGGCCCATCCTAAAGTCTGTGAATCTGTAGGAAGTCTTAGGAGGATTTTCCTTGCCCAAGAAACTTTCTGTACCTTAATTTTTTTCTTTTTTGGGGTCACACCTGGAAATGCTCAGGGGTTACTCTTTACTCTTTTGCTCAGGAATTACTCCTGGTGGAGCTCGGAATGTCGAGGATCAAACCTGGGTTGGCCGCATGCAAGGCAAATGCCCTACCTGCTGTGCTATCGTTCCTGCCCCTTTTTTTTAATTTTAAAATGTTTCTCCACTTAGTTTTATTAACTTTTTAATTTTCTTCTTCCCATGTAACCCCAAGTTATCTCCCTCCCCATTTCATTCTCAAGTAACCTTAGTCTACTATCAGTGTCCATTGGTATTGTTTTAGGCTTTGTCTGTTCACCAACTTTGTGTCCTTACTTTTTCATACTGGGTAGTAACA
>JAJIBD010011834.1:0-35826 GCA_021461705.1 Cryptotis parvus
CACAGCACCAAGCCCCAGTGCTGGCTACTGACCACACAGCACCAAGCCCCAGTGCTGGGTACTGACCACACAGCACCAAGCCCCAGTGCTGGCTACTGACCACACAGCACCAAGCCCCAGTGCTGGCTACTGACCACACAGCACCAAGCCCCAGTGCTGGGTACTGACCACACAGCACCAAGCCCCAGTGCTGGCTACTGACCACACAGCACCAAGCCCCAGTGCTGGCTACTGACCACAGCACCAAGCCCCAGTGCTGGCTACTGACCACACAGCACCAAGCCCCAGTGCTGGGTACTGACACACAGCACCAAGCCCCCAGTGCTGGGTACTGACCACAGCACCAAGCCCCAATGCTGGGTACTGACCACACAGCACCAAGCCCCAGTGCTGGCTACTGACCACACAGCACCAAGCCCCAGTGCTGGCTACTGACCACACAGCACCAAGCCCCAGTGCTGGCTACTGACCACACAGCACCAAGCCCCAGTGCTGGCTACTGACCACACAGCACCAAGCCCCAGTGCTGGCTACTGACCACACAGCACCAAGCCCCAGTGCTGGGTACTGACCACAGCACCAAGCCCCAGTGCTGGCTACTGACCACACAGCACCAAGCCCCAGTGCTGGCTACTGACCACACAGCACCAAGCCCCAGTGCTGGCTACTGACCACACAGCACCAAGCCCCAGTGCTGGGTACTGACCACACAGCACCAAGCCCCAGTGCTGGCTACTGACCACCAGTGCTGGCTACTGACCACAGCACCAAGCCCCAATGCTGGCTACTGACCACACAGCACCAAGCCCCAATGCTGGGTACTGACCACACAGCACCAAGCCCCAGTGCTGGGTACTGACTACACAGCACCAAGCCCCAGTGCTGGCTACTGACCACACAGCACCAAGCCCCAGTGCTGGCTACTGACCACACAGCACCAAGCCCCAGTGCTGGGTACTGACCAAAGCCCAGTGCTGGCTACTGACCACACAGCACCAAGCCCCAGTGCTGGCTACTGACCACCAGTGCTGGCTACTGACCACACAGCACCAAGCCCCAATGCTGGCTACTGACCACACAGCACCAAGCCCCAATGCTGGCTACTGACCACCAGTGCTGGCTACTGACCACACAGCACCAAGCCCCCAGTTCTGACTACTGACCACACAGCACCAAGCCCCAGTGCTGGCTACTGACCACACAGCACCAAGCCCCAGTGCTGGGTACTGACCACACAGCACCAAGCCCCCATTGCTGGCTACTGACCACCAGTGCTGGGTACTGACCACACGGCTCCAGGCACCTGTATCATCTCAGCACATAAAGCTATTTTTCACATAAAGCTATTTCTCGAGGCATCTGTTCTTTTTCCTCACAAATCATCAAAAATAGTAGTCTTTTTATAAACTGTCATTTATTTAGGTCATCATAGCAGTGGTATTATTTTGGTGGTTTAAATAAAATTGTTGTGTAATGTTTTGTGAAACTGTCAACATTGAATATTTTTATATAGACTGAGCTTAAACTTCTCGCCTCAGAATGCGAAATAAAAGTCTGTCACTGAGAAATAATCCTGAGAGGCCGGAGAGATAGCACAGCGGGGGCGTTTGCCCTGCATGGGTTCCATCCCGTGTCCCATAGAGCCCCCAAACACCACCAGGAGTAAGGCCTGAGCATTGCTGGGTGTCACCCACAAAGCCAAAGGGGAGAGACCCTGAGGGCCAGGGGTGTACGAGGTGGAAGACCAGGCCCTGCATGCGGGAGACCCAAGTTTGGTCCCCAGCATCGCTGAGAGAAAAGAACTGCGGGGAAGCGCCCGCGATCTGTGCCCGCGGCCCGCATCGGGCCCCGTGTCTGTGCCCGCCGGGCCGTGTCTGTGCCGCATCGGGTGCCTGTGTCTGTGCCTCCACTTTGTGGCTCAGGCCGTATCCAGCCCCAGAAGTCTGTCGGTCTCATGACCATATTGGTTAATACTATCACTTGATCACTTGACATCCCGTTGTTATCGATTTGCTCGAGCGGGCGCCAGTAACGTTTCCATTGGACCCTGTCACGTGCCAGTGTAGCCCAATGGCATCTGCTTGCTTCAGGAATACGCAGAGCCTGTACTGAAAACTTTTTCTAAATTTTAGTTTTGTATATTTTTTGGGGGCCACACTAGAACACAGGGTTTTCTCAGGGGGTCACTCACGGTAGGCCTTGGGGATCATACGTGTTGCTGGGGTTGAGCTGCACGTGGCTGTGTGCAGAGCCAGACCTTACCCACCGTCATCTCCAGCCTCTAAAGGTTCTTGATAAGAGGACTATCATGTATAACCACCCTATAATCCATTAGAAGGATTTATTTACCAGTTTACGTTTAATCTATCAAAGTTAATAGCTGTGCCATTTTAACCAGATTTTAAGAGAACATTTTAATCTGCTGGTACGGATATGTCAGTAGCTTAGTTTCATTTTGGATAAATTGAACTTGTTTCGTCTTCTTTGCTTTCCCAGGAGCTGGCGTTCGATCCCTATGAATCATATGCTCGAGATATTTTGCGACCTGGTTTTCATGATCGTTTTCTGAGTCAGTTGTCAAAGCCTGGGGCAGCGCTCTATTTGCAGGTATGGTCATTTTTTAATCAGGATATATGATGTCTGAAAAGTGAACTTTAAAAAACAAAATCAGCCACACCCCCATCCTGCACCTCGAGTTCCCCAGCTGACAGCTCTGTCGAGCCAGCCGGTGGCGGGGCGCGGCAGGGAGAGCGCGAAGCCGGCTCGGCTCAGTGCGCGGAGACCAGAGACCACACTCAAACCCTCCGTGACTTCAGTGACCCCAGGAGGAAAAATAACAATTTCCACAAGTTTTCTTTTACTGGAGTATTTTTCAGTAACTCCATTGCCATTTTGTTGTAGTAAGCAAAGTAAAATAAATTACTCTGTGCCTGCCCCAGGGGGGGGTGTGGGGAGGAAACTAGAGACAGGGAAAGGGATGTCACAGGGCGGGGATTGTGTCGAATGCCTCGATCAGCCATTAAATACAGCTTTGCCGCCCACGGAGTTTAAAGAAAGTCAAACAACATTTTAAATCATTTTGTGTTCTAGTCAATAGGTGAAGGTTTCAAAGAAGCTGTTCAGTATGTCTTACCCAGGCTCCTGCTGGCTCCTGTTTACCACTGTCTGCATTACTTTGAACTTTTGAAGGTAAGAGAACACTCAATACATTTTATAAAACATTAAAGGAGGAAGATGTGTGTGTGTGTGTGTGTGTGTGTGTGTGTGTGTGTGTGTGTGTGTGTAAAATCTCTATATGTAGTTGGTCTATATGTTTTCTTTTTCCAGTTAAAATCAAATGACTCTGCTAAAGAGTGGCACCTTCTTAATAGTGGATTTGAAGTAGTCGTATTTTTTTAAATTTTAGATAGGGTTTACTTGGTTGGTTATTTATTTAATTGAATCACTGTGCAATAGACCATTACAAAGCTCTTCATGATGGGGTTTCGGTCATACAGTGTCCCAGCACCATCCCTCCACCAGTGCACGTTTCCCACCACCAACGTCCCCAGATTCCCTTCCACTCCCCAGCCTGCCTCTATAGCAGATACTCTCTCTCTCTCTCTCTCTCTCTCTCTCTCTCTCTCTCTCTCTCTCTCTCTCTCTCTCTCTCTCTCTCTCTTTTTTTGGTTTGCAATACAAACACTGAAATGTCATCATGTATATCCTTCACCTCCTTTCAATACTCAGTTCTAGTCTGGCGTTACCACTTCCAGCTATTACGTTAACCTGGTCCCTTCTCGGCCTTGCCTACCCTTCATCCCCACACATTTGTGCTGATTTCAACCCTCGACAAGGGTTTTCCGGTCTTGGATTTAGTCTCATACCATTTTTTTAATATCCCACAAGTGGATGCCGCCGCCCTGTGTCTGTCTTTCTTCGGACTCCTCCCTCCGCACTGTGCTCTCCCTGCCCCTCCATCTACAGGCAGAGCCATGACGTCATTTCCCTAACGCAGCACAGTCTTCCGTTGTGTAGCTGCCGTGGTCGGTTCTTTGAGAACAGCCTCTTCTGCGCCCGTGGGAGCCCATCGATCGGGACTTTGCTGAAGGAACCTCGAGTTGAGGCAAAGATAAATGATGTGAGGGGTTGAGTCATTCCAGTATCTGCGTTAACAGCAACATAGGTTGCTTCTTAATGAAGTCTCTGCTAGAGGGATTTGGCCTTTCATTAAGGCCATAATGAAATTCTGAAGAATTGAAGGATTGCGGACCCTCGAATCAGTTATTGGGGAATAGGCAGGTAGCGCCGGTGAGGGCCCAGAGCCAAGTTCCGCTGCAGAGTTGGCCGCGGCGCGGCCGGGAGCTGCCCGGTGAGCCTGCGGTCTGTGAGTCTCGCTCTGCTTTGCATTCCCTGAGCACTACGGCAGTGTTTGTACTCATCTGGGATCTGTGAATCATGCACAGTCATCGGACAGTGCTTTGGGTATCTTCTATAGCATGCGCATCCTGTGCAGTGTCAGTATAAAGGTGGGGAGTCTTATTGGTCAGATTTGGTAGGGGAAGGCTGCCTCTTTAATTAGCTCCTCAAATTTGTCAGTGTGAGTTAGAATGGTAAAGGCTTTTTGAAATTATACCATAGAGCAGTTTGTCCCATGCTTTCTCTCATTAACTAGATCATGGAAAGCTTATACGAAATACATTTCTGGGGCCCAGAGTGGCTCTACAGTGGGTAAGGCATTTGCCTAGCAGCAGCCCACCTGTGTCAAACCCCTCCCAGCACCCATGTGTTCCCCTGAGCACCGCTAGGAGTAAGCCCTGAGCTTGCTGAGTGTGGCCCCAAAAACAAAACCCATTCTGGAGTTTACTTTGGGAAACCATCTTTAAAAGTTCTCCATCTTGGGTGCCCCAGCATTGTACAACTGAAACAACCGAAACACAATCGTGAACCTTCTAACTTTGTATTTCATAGTGATTCGATTAAAAAACAAACTTAAAAAAAATGCGGACTAATAATGGACCTTCTAACACTTAAGAATCTAGTTTTTTCTAAACTCCATGATTCTTGCTTGTTCTGAATCTTTTCCATCTGGGCATTGCTGTTCCTTCAGGTTCCATTATAAACATGGTTACACTGGACTCGGCCTCAGTGATAACTGAGTGGAATCAGGACAGTGACGTAGCAGAATTCTGAGACAATCAGTGAAGATTAAAAACGAGCCATATTTTGTGACTAAAAACTTATGTGTCAGGGATCGGAGCCATAGCACAGTGGGGAGGACGCTTGCCTTGCACACGGCTAACTCGGGTTCTATCCCCAGCATCCCGAATGGCCCCTCAAGCACTGCCAGGAGTAATTCCTGAGTGTAGGAATTTCTCAGGAGTAACCTTTGAGTATCTCCAGGTATGACCCAAAAAAGAAAAAGAAACTTACATGGCTTCTGAAACCTCTGAAGTAGTTTAGAGTCTGTTCCGTGGCTAGTGACAAGACGCTTTGCCTTTGAGCGTGGTTTCCTTCTGTGAGATACGCGTGTAAGAGAGACCCATGTAAGAGAGACCCGTGTAAGAGGCCACATGTAAGAGATACATGTGTAAGAGATATACATGTAAGAGATAACCCATGTAAGAGATGCATGTAAGAAACCACATGTAAGAGATACATGTGTAAGAGATGCCCATGTAAGAGATACTCATGTAAGAGATACATGTGTAAGAGACCACATGTAAGAGATACCCGTGTAAGAGATACGCATGTAAGAGACCACAAGTAAGAGATACACGTGTAAGAGATACCGTGTAAGAGACACATGTAAGAGATACACAGTGCCATATAAGTAATGAGTATTGTGTGTGTGTGTGTGTGTGTGTGTGTGTGTGTGTGTTTCTGGGCCACAACCAGTGATTCTCAGGCTGCTCCTGGCTCAGCGGTCGGGGGTGCTCCGGAGGCGGTCAGGATGCTCCGGAGGCGGTCGAGGTGCTCCGAGGCGGTCAGGATGCTCCGGAGGCGGTCGGGGTGCTCTGGAGATGGTCGGGGTGCTCTGGAGGCGGTTGGGGTGCTCCGAGACGGTCAGGATGCTCTGGAGGCGTTCGGGTGCCCCCGGAGGTGGTCAGGTGCTCCAGAGGCGGTTGGGGTGCTCCGGAGATGGTCAGGGTGCTCCGGAGGCTGTCGGGTGCTCCGGAGAGGGTGCTCAGGAGGCGGTGGGGGTGCTCCAGAGGCGGTCGGGGTGCTCCGGAGGCGGTCAGGGTGCTCCAGAGATGGTCAGTGCCAGGAGCAGGGCTGGGCCTCCCCCGTGCAGATGCTGCTCCAGCCCGAGCCCCCCCTCCCGCCACCTCCCTCTCTGCCCGGTCGTGCTCTAGCTCTGTTGGCTCCAGGCCCTGATTCTAAGACAGAACCTCGTGTTGGTTGTGTTTCACTGGGAAGGGGGTGGCTTCCAAGCAGTGCTCCGGAGAGCTGGGGCCAGCGGGGCAGGACAGTCGACTCTGAGGCCCCCGGCACCTGCCCTGCTCCCTGCGGGTCCGAGAATGTGAGGCGGACCAGACCCTCCACTTGCACCAAGCCCCCTCCCCCCGTCCCCTCCCTCCCCCCCCACCAGCACTTCCTTTGTTACAGAGTTTGGTGAAATGCTGGTTCCTCCGTCAGTTTCCCCGCCCCTCCGCTATGCTCGGGTCCGGCTCTGCGAGGGATCACCCCTGGGTCTCCGGGCCTCAGCCCCTTGCCTTCACTGAGACCCCTCGCAGTGGAGCCCCTCTGCTGCCTCGGCATCCTTTTGCCTAGTAAAGTCTCGTGTCTTACAAATTTAACTTCAAATTGCTTATAATTTATTTTGGAAAATCAAGAAATCAAGCTTAATATTCTTGGGATAAGACCTAATGTAGGAGCCGACTCACCGGCCGGCCTCTTCGCCGCCTTGCACACTGCTAGCCGTGATGGTCCCTGAGCACAGAGCCAGGAGGGAGTCCTGGGCACGCCAAGATCCCCCAGCCCCTCCCCAACACACCTAATACTATTGGTCGGTGGCTCCCCTTTGGAATTTCTGTAAAAGTTCATTCTTTTTTTTTTTTTTTTTTTGCTTTTTTGGGTCGCACCCGGCATGCTCAGGGGTTACTCCCTGGCTCTTTGCTCAGGAATTACTCCGGGCGGTGCTCAGGGGACCATATGGGATGCTGAGGATCGAACCCAGGCCAGCATAGGGCCGCACGCAAGGCAAACGCCCTACCCGCTGGACTATCGCTCCAGCCCTAAAGTTCATTCTTTTTTTTTTAATCTTTTTTTTTGGGGGGGTCACACCTGCCAATGCTCAGGGGTTTCTCCTGGCTCTGCACTCAGGAATCACTCCTGGCGGTGCTCGGGGGACCATATGGGATGCCGGAGATCAAACCTGGGCTGGCACAGGCTGGCCGTGTGCAAGGCAAACGCCCTACCTGCTGGACCATTGCTCCAGCCCTAAAGTTCATTCTTAAGCAAAGAAACTTCCTCTGTGCTTTCTGAAAGTCCCATTTTGCCAGTCTCCTTATGTCCTGCAGTTTAATTTGCTCGATTCCGTCCTCCCTTCCTCAGCATAGCTTGATTCCGTACTCCCTCCTCTCCGCCAGCAGCTTCTGCTCCTCCCACAGGGAGCCGCCCACTTCCCGTCCGCCTGGGAGTCCTCAGCTCTGCCTGACGTCAGGGAGTCCTGCGCGTCCTCCCCCGCTCCCCTCACTGCTCTGCGCCCGTGGTCATCCCTCTGGGTTCCCACGTTCTCTGTCTCGCCGTACCAGCTTCCCTCCACCATCCGCTCTGGACAGGTCACCCTCTAGAAGCACGTTTGTCGGTTCAGTTCTGGAAAGCTTATGGTTGCCAGCCTGTACTGACCCCGGCAGCCTCACTCCTCGCTCCTGTCCACTGGCCTGTGCTGACCCCGGCAGCCTGTGTCCTTCAGCCCCAGCATCTGCCTAGAGACCGGGGGAATGTGATTACAGTCAGAATGACTCCAGTGTAGAAAACACGTCCTTCCTGTCGGTCCCTCAGACTGACACACAGGCTCACCACCGAGTGCGGCCTCTTAAAACAGGCTCCTGTGAAGCAGAACTTTTATCCGTGGAGCATGTGGCTTCATTGTGTTTTACGGGGTAATTCCTGGTACAGCAATGAAATATTAAGCTTTGATCGTTTTTTGACACCAAACTGTAAAATTAAGTTCTGTTTCACGTTGCTGTTAGTGAGCACCCGTGACCAGCCTGCTTTGGCTCTCACTCGGGCAGCGAGCGGACTGACGCGGCTCCTGTGGTCACTAGGGCAGCGAGCGGACTGACGCGGCTCTGTGGTCACTCGGGCAGCGAGCAGACTGACGTGGCTCTGTGGTCACTCGGGCAGCGAGCGGACTGACGCGGCTCTGTGGTCACTCGGGCAGCAGGCGCACTGACGCTGCTCTGGTCACTCAGGCAACGAGTGGACTGACGCTGCTCTGGTCACTCGGGCAGCGAGCGGACTGACGCTGCTCTGTGGTCACTCGGGCAGCGAGCGGACTGACGCTGCTCTGTGGTCACTCGGGCAGCAAGCGGACTGACGCTGCTCTGTGGTCACTCGGGCAGCGAGCGGACTGACGCAGCTCTGTGGTCACTCGGGCAGCGAGTGGACTGATGCTGCTCTGTGGTCACTCGGGCAGCGAGCGCACTGACACTGCTCTGCGGGTCGCTTGCATTTGGTTTCCATAGCAACAAAGTACAGTCACTCATTTCAGTCACCCGCACCCGGCCCAGTTGAAGTTAGCTGTGTTGAGTAGAGCAAGCCAGAGTGCTTATAGGAAAGGTCAGTTATTACGTCAGCATTTATTTCAGTGCTTGCCTAGTGCTATGAAGGCCAAAAATTACTTTGTAGAATGACTCAAGAAGTTTTCATGAGTTTTGAACGGAATTAGCCTTGCATGCAGTTGACCTGGGTTTCATCCCTGGTTACCACCGGGGTGATCTTCGGAGCACCAGTTGGAGCAGCCCCTGAGCACGGAGTCAGGAGTAAGTCCTGAGCACAGCCGGCACGACCCCAAAGCCAAAAATAGTCAAATATATTGGGCTGGGGAGAGTGCAGGGGTCAGGCAGTGGCCTTGCACGTGGCCAACCCAGATTGGCTCCCCAACACCACGAACGGTCCCTGGAGCCCTGGGGTGAGTCTGGCCCAGAGCCAGGCGTAAGAGCACACCTGCAGCGCCCCGGCTCCAGTGGACGGGAATTACAAAGCAGAGAAACAGCACCATTCGTGGTGCTTCCGCTGCACCTTGTAGACACACTTTTCTAGTTTGCTCTTTTGTCAGGTGAGCTGTTGTCTTTGAAGCCTAAACTATGTAAGAGCAAGGTAACATTTGATTTGTCTCCAGTGATTCTGCCTCATGAGAGGAGAAGGGACAGAATGCAAACCTTGCTAAGTTATTTCGAATAGTTTAGGCCTCTGGCTGCTCTTACGCTTTATTTCCTTTTTTTTTCTTTTTGGGTCTCATCCAGCAACGCTCAGGGGTTCTCCTGGCTCTGCACTCAGGAATTACTCCTGGCGGTGCTCGGGGACCATATGGGATGCCGAGGATCGAACCTGGGGATCGAACCTGGGCCGCACAGGCCGGCCGCTGCAAGGCAAACGCCCCACCCGCTGGGCTATCGCTCTGGCCCAAGCTTTATTTCCATGGTAGAAAAGTTTTTCAATGTTGTATGAAAGCTCTTTGGAGTAAATGCTTATTTCTTAACCAGATTCCTTTCTGGTAAGCGGAGAAAGGGGCTTTAGAAGGTCAGGTCTTTCCACAGGCTGTCTTCCTGGTAACCAGAGCAGGGGACTTTAGAAGGTCAGGTCTTCCCTTACTGTCAGAGTAGCTCCGCTGCTCCTCCTGGGGCCAGGCAGGCGCCTGAGGGCTGCTGTCTTCCTGCTCAGAACAGACTTCCTGGCTGGTGCGGGAGTATCCGCAGCTCACAGCATTCCCACCGTCCTCAGGCTGTGTGAGCACAGAGCTCTGTGTAACTCGGCCACAGGACTACAAAGACCGTCGCACATTGTTTACTACAATCTCCAGAGTGCTTTGCTTTTTTTCAAAATGGGCTTTTTCTAAGCCTCACCCAATACTTGGGAAAGGGAAAGTCGGTGCCAGGTGCCTTAAGGGGCCTCCTGTCCATCTTCTGCGGTGTCCCATTGGTCCAGTGGAAATTAGGTTCAGAACTTGAGCCTCAGACTAAACCCCAAGATACGCCAAAAATTTCTCATTGGGGTTGGGGTGTGAGCACCTTTGGGTGGCGGGGGTTTCTCCTCTGGAAGCAGAGCTTAAGGGGAGTCGAGGCAGCTGCCTTGCTCGCCAGCCCGCTCCCGACGTTGTGCAGGCTCGCCCTCCCCGCGCGCCAGGAGTGGTTCTGAGCACGGCTGGGCATGCTCCCACGTGCCCGCCCCCTCCCCATCTTTTGTGTGCTGGAAAGATCCTTTGTGACCCGGATTTCCGTTTGGTGATGTGCCTCCGAGAGGCTGCTCTACTGCCTGTTACCAGGTGGAAGGAACATCTTAACCTTGCTTCTACGCTTTTCTTCATTGGAGAACTTGGTTTCAGATTGATGTGGATTGCAATAAAGAAGATGACTTAAAATAATGCCTGACAAATTTAAATTTTTATTGTGATAGAAAGTTGAGTCAGTGTTTTACCCTAAAATAAAACAAACTTTCTTTTTCTTTTCTTTTGCTTCAAAACTATTATACTGGTTCAAATTTGTGATTTTGACTTTGCAGCAGCTAGAAGAGAAAAGTGAAGACCAAGAAGACAAGGAATGCATGAAGCAGGCAATAACAGCTCTGCTGAACGTGCAGAGCGGCTTGGAGAAGATCTGCTCCAAAAAGCCTCGCAAAAACGAAGGCTGAGGTGAATGTTTTCACTTTCTAAATTTTCCTTTTCCCCCTTGAATTTTATAAATTCTGGGATCCCAGTTCCCTCCTCAAGTAAACAATGAAGAACATAGTTCTAGTGACAAGCTTGGTCTTTCAAAGGAAGTGACATCAAAGCCGAGAGAATCTGTTATTGTGTGAGAAACCTTTCATATCTGTGCATTTTCCTCGCGCCCAGACGGAGACCTCCCGAGAGTAACGGGTAAGCTGACGGCAGAGAGCGGCGTGTGCGGACAGGCTTATGGGGCGCCACTGTCTGTCCCAGTGAAGGGGCCAGAGCCTTTATTTATTTTAGGTGATAAAACTCGAGACCTTGATTCTGATAACATTGCTTCCAGCTTCCTAGTTACAGCGTGTGTGTTTCTTTGTTTCGAGTCTTGTCATTTAAGCATTTCTAAATACTTTGTAAAACCTCTTAAAATGCTTTTTAAAATTTCACTCTTTGGGGGACATATGTGTCTTTCTAAATAGTAGCAAGGTAGAGATAATTCTGTAGCTGAATTTTAAGATCTGTGGTGATTTTTTAAGGTCACTAAAGTAGTTTCTACAGTGTTGCTTTTAGTTCCCAAAATTTTTTGTAATTTTAATACTAACATATTTGAAGAATTAGTGCATGTTGTCTGACGTAGTTTTTCCCACTGGACTTTTCCCTCTTGGTGAGTCCTCCTGTACTAACCGTGTTTTCCCTTCCTCCCAGTGAATCTGCATGTCGGTTTTACAGTCAGCAGATGAAGGGGAAGCAACTGGCCATCAAGAAAATGAACGAGATTCAGAAGAACATTGACGGCTGGGAGGGCCAGGACATCGGGCAGAGCTGTAACGAGTTCATCATGGAGGGGCGCTGACGCGCCGCGGCGCCAAGCACGAAGACACATATTCCTCTTCGACGGCCTGATGATCTGCTGCAGGTCCAATCACGGGCAGCCGAGACTCCCGGCGCTAGCAACGCCGAGTATCGCCTGAAAGAAAAGTTTTTCATGAGAAAGGTACAAATTAATGACAAAGATGACACCAGTGAGTACAAGCATGCTTTTGAAATTATTTTAAAAGATGAAAATAGCGTTATATTCTCTGCCAAGTCCGCTGAGGAGAAAAACAACTGGATGGCAGCGCTGATCTCGCTGCAGTACCGGAGCACCCTGGAGAGGATGCTGGACACCACCATGCTGCGCTGAGGAGAAGGGCGCCCAGCTGCGGCTGCCCAGGGCCCACGTGTACCGCTGCAGAGCCGGACTCGGAGGAGAACATTCTGTTTGAGGAGAACGTGCAGCCCAAGGCTGGGATTCCCATCATCAAGGCAGGCACTGTCGTTAAGCTCATAGAGAGGCTCACGTACCACATGTATGCAGGTAAGGCGAGGCAGGTGGGGCCGCTCTCCGCCGCGCAGGTCACTGTGACTGAAATAGGAAGCGGCTGACCAGGAGCGCTGCTCCTCAGGGCTCGTTCTCCTCGGGCTGAAATACGGCCAGTCTACAGCCTTGGAAGGTTGACACTTTGCTGCCTCGTTTACGTAAATTGTTTTCAACTTTATAGCCCGTTAGAAAGTGACAACACAGCTGAGACTTGGCACAGACCATGTGGGCGGCCAGAAACCCTGACCCCTCTCCTCTCTCTGGTTAAGGCTGTGACGGGAACCCAGAGACCTCGCTGGTCTCTCTCAGTGAAGTCTTACAGGCACCCAGAAACCAAGTAACTTAACCTCTTTCCTTCTCTTTTCGTGATTGAGATCGTAAGTAAACAGTTTTAATATATTCATCAAGGTATCCTGGTAGTACAAATAGACATATTTTTTCTTAATTTTTCATTCCTGGAAGTTATTTTAAGCTTTTCGCTTTTGCTTGTCTTGATTGCTCTTTTCAGCTGGTATTATTTAAGGACATAATTTCATCTTAGCAGGGCAGTTTCAGAGACAAATATATCCAAACCACCTTCAAGAAATAGTTTATCAGCTGAACCTACTAGAGAAAGGAGAGACCAATAGAACGCGTCTTTGTTTTCCGTCATTCTTTTTCTTCTAATGAAGTAATGCGTGACCGCCGCTGTTCCTCCACCTTCAGCCTCCCCGTTGGCAGGACACAGAGGGCTGCTGGCTGCAGGAAACGCGACAGTGGGGGGTGGGAAGAACATTCAGGGGGCCCTCACAGTTCCTCCAGCCTAGCACCTTCGGTTCCATCTCAAAAGCCAACACTCCAGCAGCCACCTGGAGTGCTGTGTGAAGGATAAAGGAAATATGTGAAATGTCTGAAGTTCTTTACGTGAACTCTGCATGTGAAGTGATTTTTTAGGAAAAGTCTTTATTCACTGAAATGCTCTGAAATACTTGGATGTTAACATTAATTTCCTCCTATCTTTCGCTTATATCTGAGTTTAGATGTATATTTCTGTCGAAATTTTTCTTCGGTTTATTTAAAGCCCTTGGGCTCTTAGTTCTCTGCAGACTGTTTTAAGAAGCATCATAGATACCTGTTCACAAGTCGCTTTCGTAAAAGTCAAATAACATCTAGTGGTAATCTGGCGTACTGTGTATCCCTTCAGAACTACTGTATGGCCTGGAATTAGCACTTTGTTAAGGTTGACAACTTTAGTTAGACTAAATTTTTTTAAATCTTGATGAGCTATGTATTTATTATTTTTTATTTTTTTATTTACTTATTTATTTCTCGGCTTTTTGGGTCACACCCGTGACGACACTCAGGCCCCCATAGACTAATTTTAAAGCAAGGGGAACCTTTGCCTCCTACCATGATGTCGGGAGCATGGTGTCCTGTCGTGGCTGAGGACGGGGGTCTTCTTGGATGACTTTTCACGGCCACACTTGTGCGGTCTGTGTTCATTTCACTGACTAGAGAGTAATGGTCGCAGGAAAGCTTAAAGAACGTCTTAGGATTTTACGTGGAAAAGGTACAGCTAATACTGTCTTTCTTACATGTAGGATTTTAGGAGGTGAAATTTTCATTGATTTCAGTTACCTACTGAGTTGATCGTTGTCAGCTTATTTGTACTCTTTAAAAGCCATAATGCAGCAACAAATACCACTTTCATTACCCCAGATTTGTGACTACAGCAGTATTTGATAGCTCTCAAGGTGTTTTTAAGGTTATCAAAGTTCAAATGATTATAATGATTATTGCCATGTTCTATTTTTATGTTTCTTAGAAATTGACAGGTGTAGCGTAAACCCCCAAACCTTCCATTGTTTAGTTTTAATCGCGTTCTTAGCTAACTTAAATCAATACTTAGATGTCTGGGGTTTGGCACGCCCAGCAGTGCTCAGGACTTGGTCCTGCCTGTGCTTCCAGGGGTCACCCCAGCACTGCAGCTACCACGTGGGGCCACGGGGTCAGACTGGGTTGACCTTGAGGATGGAAGCTCTGCGGTGTCCCTGCAGAGGGGCGGGTACTGACCAGCTCTTCACGTCAAATAGCACAAGTCAGGCACAGCACTCAGAAACGCCTCCAGACTCTTTGTCTAAAATCCCGCTGTTAATGATAGAGATTTTCTTCAAACTTCTTGATTTATCTGTACGTAGCACAGCTAGTTACATATTTCTTTTTCTGGGGAATGCTCTTGTATTTACTAAAGATATTTTAAGACATACATGAGCAAGAGATGATCGTAATCTTTTTATACATAAAAATGCTTTTCTGTAATCCTGACAATCTCCTTATTACGCAACGCTGTTGTCTTGGAGTTTTATTAATTTGATACTGCTGACATTTATGTTGCTCCAGTTTTGAATAGAATCGTGTTTTAAATGGCTTGACTTCAGTTCCTGTAAGACTGAAAGTTCTGGGCTTACAGCACTTACAAAGTTAAATGTGTTCAAATTGATGCTGAGGAGATTTTTCAAATCACAAGTTGAAAGTTTTTAAAAAATTTCATTTATTTCTTGAGGAATAAAAATGCATGTTGATTTTAGATTTATTAGTCCTAGGTTTTTCCATCTTTATTTGAATTAAAATAAAGATGGTGAGTTAAAATTAAAACAATTTAATAGTACTTAAGTGAGTATTTTAACTTAATATTTATTTATTATTTTTAACTTAGTACCATAGATATGTTACTAGTATTGCTAGAACCCACAAACACCTTTTTTATGTTTTAACTATTCGCTTACTTGACGTCTGTCAGATCGGCCTCTGGATGTATTTCTAGCTACAAAATGTGCTTATAGTAGAACATCTGTGAACGTGTAAGACATTGAAGAGTTGTCTATGCGATGTGTTCATATAGATGTATGTTGTTGTGGTGGTGGTGGTGGTGGTGGTGGTGGTCTGGTCTGGTCTGGTCTGGTCTGTCTGGTCTGGTCTGGTCTGTCTGGTCTGGTCTGGTCCGTCGGTCCGGTCCGGTCCGGTCTGGTCTGGTCTGGTCTGGTCGGGTCCGGTCCGGTCGGTCCGGTCTGGTCTGGTCTGGTCTGGTCTGGTCTGGTCTGCTGGGGTCATACCCAGCCCTTCCAAGGGTATTTCTGGTTCTTTGCTGGACTGACCGCGGTGCTGGGCCGCATGTGGCACCACAGATTCCACCTGGAGTTGCCGCATCCAGGACCAGGCCTCACCCCTGCACCGGCCCTCTGGCCCAACGCAGTTATTTTTGAAGGTCTCCTTAAATTCAGTTGACTCAGTCCTCAATCTTCACTACTGTGATAAAAAAAAAAAAGCAGGTTTTCATTTGTTTTAAGAATTTCTGGTCTGCTCCAGGTTCATCGAATCGATTGCTTGATTTAAGAGTAAGTGTAAGTGTAAGTAAGTGTAAGAGTAAGTGTAAGATTTGGTGTATGCTGAAAGAAAAGACTAAAGCTCATACTTTTTTTTTCTTTTTGGACAACCCCCCGTTCCCGGCGATGCTCAGGGGTTACTCCTGGCTCTGAACTCAGGAATTACTCCTGGTGGGTTCAGGAACCTTATGGGATGCCGGGGATCGAATCAGGGTCGGCTGCATGCAAGGCAGACACCCTCCCCTCTGGACTACCGCTCTGCCCCTAAAACTTACACATTTTTATTATAGAAAATTATAATAAAAGTCACTGACTAAAGTCTAAGGGGTCAGAGAGATTATACAGTGGGTAAGACACTGGCCTCACGTGCAGCCACCCGGGGGGTTCAGTGCCGGGTACCCCACCACCAAAGGTGACTCCAGAGTGCAGAGCCAGGGAGTAATCCTGAGCATCGCCGGGTGTGGCCCAACCCTCCCCCCAGTGAATTAACTGTCGAGCACGGATCCTTCCTGGATTCCGGGTTGCTCAGATCGTGTCATAAGGAATCAGAAACAGAATTAGGTGAAGCTTAACTCAGACGCCACCGGGCTTCGGCTGTCCAGTCCCTTAGGTGCCTTACAGTAAATAATTCATGAAGCAGATCACGAGGCAGCCGGAGGCACTGGTGAGAAACCAGACCCGAACCCTTTCCTTCACTTTAAAGGCCGAGCCAGGGAGGGAGCCCAGTGCCAGCAGGGAACCTGCCTTGCTCCATGCGGGCTCTGGCTCGATCCCCGCACCGTAAAATATCCCCAGGCAGAGAAGTGCTGTGATTTGCTGGGATTACGCCTCATCAGTTAGTTGTAGAGTGGTACGTAGAAACGGAGCTTCGGCTCCAAGAATGTACTTTCCATCATGTCACGCTGACTCTCATGCAAGCTGAGTTTTTTCCTATCCTTGGAATATAATATTACGTGTATTGAATATGCCTCCCGCGGCAAGCCTGGCAAGCTGCTCGTGTTGTATTTGATATGCCAAATACCAGTAACAATTATATTAGGTCATTCCCATGACCTAATATAATGGTTTGAGTCTCTTTATGTTCCTGTAGCAAGCCGATGCCCTTGGCTCTACTGGCATGAGACAGGACATATGGAGATGTTACTGGTGCTCACTCTAGCAAATAGATGATGAACGGGAAGATCATGATCGTGATCATGTATTGAATAATGAAACTAAGATAATTGCTTGCTTGCTTTATAAATTAAGAATATGAATGGCTCATGCGCTGGCAAATTAGGTCTACTATAAAAATATAATCAGTAATTTTTAACTGACGGAGTAAGTTCTAACTAAAAATAAACGTTTTAGATTCTTCAGTAAACGATCGGTGAGTGTGCACGTAAGCCAGCGCCCCAGCAGCGTCTGCAAAGCCCGCGGGGCTGGTGTGGGCCCGGCTCACTGAGCTGCCGTGATCCGAGAGGCTCCCGTGGCAGTCAGCTCCCAAGAATCCAGGAGAGAAAAATATGAATCTCTCCTGGAGATGAAAAGTGCAGGGAAGAAGAAGATGTCTGCTGACAGTGCGTCTGGTTGCTTGTCTGTTTTAGAAAGTGACCTGTCCTCAAAGTGGGGTGGTAAGTCAGGACTGAATATGCTGGAAATAAAATATTGTTAGAGTCAAGTGTGGGAAAAAGGTGCTTCCCAGGCATGGGCATCTCTGGTAGGAAATAGTCTGAAAAAGCCTCTTGATATTTTCATTATACTGGCTTTTTTTTACGTTCATGAAGAAAATCCTCAAAAAATAATGCCATGTCTTTCAGGTCTGTGTCCTCTATAAAGTTCCGTTTGGGTGTTCTGACTTTCAAAACTCTTTTGAACAGTTTTGATCCCTAAGCCAGTGCTGTTCTATTTTTAAACTCTCTGATTTTTTTTAAGTGTTTGTGCGTCAGCATAGCGCCTGTTTCCTTTTGAAGGAATTCAAGAGTGATTGTTTATAAGTCCTTGTTGGGGAGCTTATTGTTTCTTGGGGCTTTTTAAGCGGCTGTATTAAAGGAGAATTATCCCCGAACAGACATGCTGGCCCTGCCCCATGCAGCGTGGGAGGAGGGGCAGCCTTTACAGAAATAACTTCATTTAATAAACGCGCCATAAATTTCACGGACGTTGGCAACTACAATGTCAAATATCAATCAGAATAGACATGAGAAAAAGGGATTGGTATTTATCTCAAATCTATATTCTGAACAATGTACAAAGTAAGTTTCTAAGAGTCCTTGGTTTGGTGTTTGGCTTTTTGGATCACACCCAGCAATGCTCAGGAGTCACTCCTGGCTCTGCACTCAGGAATTATTCCTGGCAGTGCTCGGGGAACCATATGGAATGTCGGGGATCGAACCTGGGTCGGTGTGATCAAGCCAAATGCCCTCCCTGCTGGACTATCTATCATTCTGCCCCAAGTTCCTGAGGATTTTGCAATCTAATATTATCAAATGGTTTTAAAAGGAGAGAGATGGGTGGGAGGGCCGAGTGACTCAGAGCTCTTGTTCCGAAAGACCAGGTGGAGCCGTTGGGTGTGTGTGAAGGTCGCCTGACAGAACGGCCAGTGCACGTGACGGCAGTGCTGACTGCGGCAGAGAAGTCAGCAGGTGGAAGGAGAGCCGCAGGCGTGCGTGGGTTGCTTTAGACGGGCGCCGGCTGACTGGGGTTGCTTAGACGGACGCCGCCTGACTGGGGGTTGCTTAGACGGACGCCGGCTAACGGGGGGTTGCTTAGACGGAAGCCGAGAACGGGTTGCTTAGACAGAAGCCGAGTAACTGGGGTTGCTTAGACGGAAGCCGAGTAACTGGGGTTGCTTAGACAGAAGCCAGTGACTGGGGTTGCTTAAAGACGGAAGCCGGCTAACGGGGTTGCTTAGACGGACGCCGGCTAACGGGGGTTACTTAGACAGAAGCCGAGTAACTGGGGTTGCTTAGATGGAAGCCGAGTAACTGGGGTTGCTTAGACAGATGCCGAGAAACTGGGGTTGCTTAGACAGACACCGGCTCACTGTGGTTACTTAGACGGACGCCGGCGTATTTTAAATATCAAATTATGTTGCCTGAGGGGTTTCCCTAGTGGCAGCAGCCTGGTATATTATAATCACTGAAGCAGGGAGTCCGTGGAAATAAAAATAGCTTCTGGAATATGTTCTTTTCTCTGTGAGATTTCAAATATAGATGTTAGATCTTAATATAAAAGTGTTTTCTTTCATTAGCAATTTCTCACCATTTTAGCTTAAAAAGTAGAGTTGATCAGTACATTCTCGGGAATGTGTGCAACATTTAAAAAAGTTTGAAGAGCACTTAAACTTTGCCAAATTTCCTTGGTTTATTTTTAGCGTCTGCTACTATTTTTTCTTTTTGGCAAGACTGTCCTTATATCAGGTCAAGCTAAAAACAACTTAAATTTGAGTCATTTTAGAACTGAATACAACAGCGATGGTTCGGGGTATTTGTTTCAGCGCCCGGCTTCAGACACTCCTCTCGAGTACAGAGCACAGCAAGGCCGGCTGCTCCGCTGCAGTCTGGAAGAGGCTTCACGAGAATTAGAGTCACCGTTAGATGCAGCGTTTTCAGCGGCTTCTGGTCTTTCACCAAGATGAGCCGTGAATAGCTGCTCTGGGAGTTAAAAGCCTCAGGTGGTTCCATAGCTGAGACTCAGTCTTTAGCTTCAGCCCCGCAGAAACCTAAGAGACATTGAGACCCTTTCTCTAAGAGACACTGAGACCCTTTCTCCGGGAGCTTCTGCGGTGCCCTGGGGAGGAGCAGTAGGGCTCTGCTCCGCCACCACTTCCTGTGTGTCCTGGAGACGAGCTTGGGGACATTAACCCTCAGGAGTGGTGCCCGCCCCCGTCCCACTGGGGGGCTCTGAGGCACCCCGAGATGCCCCAAAAAGTCCCGAAATGGCCGCAAGCTTTGATTTAAGATGAAAAGAGAAAATTGGTTTCAAAACAGTTTGCCTTTAAAAATGATAGTTTCTTTATACTTTAATTCATAAGGACATTCTTTTTATTCTGATTTTTGACTTAAAGACGACTTTTGATTTCTTACAGCTTTTTAGCCTGACTTAGATGGCATTTGAAGGGGATCTCAGTGTTGATTTTTTTTTATTTATTTATTTTTTTGCTTTTTGGGTCACACTGACAATGCGCAGGGGTTACTCCTGGCTCTGCACTCAGGAATTACTCCTGGCGTGCTCAGGGGACCATATGGGATACCGGGGATCGAACCCAGGTTGGCCGCGTGCAAGGCAAACGCCCCTCCCCGCTGGGCTATCGCTCCGGCCCCTCTGTGTTGATTTTAGACTTGGAGATGAGAAAGTTTTCTCTAAGAAAAGGGGCCGCCCTGACCTCGGCACTTGCCCGGGTCACTCACTCGGCGCGTTGCCTGCAGGGTTCTGGGCTCTCCGAAGAGACCACTTGGCCTTTCTCAGGGTTCGCTGCTTTTGCTCCCTAAGCACATGCTGTTCCGAGCAGCCTCACCTTACAAATGGATTGGCAGAGCAGGAGAAGGTTCTTGAGAGAGAGGGTTGTGATGAAACCGATAGAAATCTCTGTTTTTAAAGTCTCGTACAGCCTTCTGGTTTAGAATCTTTTTCTTCGGGAGGAGACATTAGTCTTTAGCGTTTGAGGAGTTCTGTAACTAGAGACAGACAGTAAAATACCAACAGAGGAAATTACTCAAGGATCGTCGGGTTTCGGTAACTTTTTATCAGTGACCCCTTAAGCCTCAGAAGGTACAATAGTACATGAGAATAGGGGCAACAAACCAATATTTTATCAGATACATAGCTCTCTAAATGTATTTTAAGTTCAGGGTTGTTTGATATTTAACTCATTGTCTTGATTATTTTTTATTTTATGATAAATCATGTATTTGCTCTCTTGAGGGGAAATGGAGCAGATCTCTTTAGAGTGCTCTTAGAATCAGCTAAAATAAAAGATTTTTCCAAGTAACTGAATTCTGATTCTTGCTAAACTCTATGTTAATAAAAGACATTATACTTACTATGGTGTGTAACCTAACAAAAAAAAGGAGTTGCTCTGCTCAGTAACTTGGTTTTGTTTTTTGGGTTTTTTTTTTTTTTGGCCTTTTGGGTCACACCGGTGATGTCAGGGGTTACTCCTGGCTTTGCACTCAGGAATTTCTCCTGGCAGTGCTCGGGGAACCATATGGGATGCTGCGGATCGAACCCAGGTTGGCTGCGTGCAAGACAAATGCCCTACCTGCTGTGCTGTTGCTCTGGCCCTGCGAGTTTATTATTAAACTAGTCCAATGTGGAAACAGCTCTGGAAACAACTCCAGTTACTTAATGCACACCTTGATGGAATTTGCATCGTGTAAATGATCTTTTCCCATTCTGGGCAAATTTCTCTTCTCTCTTCCTGAAGGTGGCTGTAGCCTTTATCCCCCTGGGGGGGAGTCGGAGCAGCCTGGCCCCTGGGAAGTGAGTGCATCTCCCTTGGCCCGGAAGGAGAGTTGTGTACAGAGTAGGTCCCTCATGGAAAGAGGTCAGGGACTCCAGTCTCGGCACTGACCAGAGCCAGTCCACTGTGGCTGAGACTAGTTTAACTGACCACTTGTAAGATCTACTCTCTAGGGGCCAGGCGATGGCACAGCAGGGAGGGCGTTGCCTTGCACACAGCTGACCGCTCTATCCCTGGCATCCCATATGGTTCCCGAGCACCGCCAGAGTAGTTCCTGAGAGCTGAGTAACCCCTGAGCATCGCTGGGTATGACCAAAAGGCCAAAATAAGTAAATAAAATTTTAAATATATATATTTTATAGGTATAGATATATGCACACAAACATACTTCCTAGTTGTAGCGCTCTTAATAAGAAGGAAACATAGACAGAAATGGGGTGCAGGGATGGGATGTGATACGTGCCTTGAATGTGTGAAACTCTGGGTTCAGTCCCCAGCGCCCAGAAAGGCAGGGAAAAGGAAAGGCGCGCCCAGACAGCTGAGCCTAGAGAAACGCTGGGGGAGCTGCAGAGCCTTTCCGTGGCCCGGGGAGCAGGCGGAGGCTGGCTCGGCTCGGCCCTGACTCTCCCTCAGCTTCCTTTGGACTCTGTTGGTATCAGCAGGTCAAGAGGTGGATTGGTATAAAATTGTATTCCTCGTGGTTTGGGTTTTGCCAATTGCTTTATTAAAAATAGCAGTTCTTTTCAAAGCCGTTCTTTGTGGTCAAAACATTTTAGGACGTTTAAAATGGAGTGTTTGATCTCTTAATAATTGTGAATCAAAGATTGTAATAAGGTTTTTTTTTTTCCCTTTTTCTTCTTAGATCCCAATTTTGTTCGGACATTTCTTACAACCTACAGATCGTTTTGTAAACCTCAAGAACTACTGAGTCTCATAATAGAAAGGTGTGTCCATTTAAAATGTTTGAATTCTTTTTCTAAAGGAAATCTAACTTCCGGATCCTTTGTCTTACATAGTAGATGAGCTTTAAATTGTAGTTTGCAAGTACTTATTGTGAATTAAAATCTTCTAAGTGATGTATAACAATGTTAGCTTTCATTAATGATAAAATAAGCATCTTTATAACACGGGGGCTGAGTGAGGAGTTCCCAGGTGTGATAAAGAACTATAAGATCTGGCTTGTGGTGTCTGGAAATTTGAATTTAGATGATTTTTGTGTTGTTATTTTTGTTTGGGGCCGTACTCAGAGCTTACTCCTGGCTCTGCACACAGGGATCATATCTGGAAGGGCTTGGGGACCCTAGGGGAGTGCGGGGGCTGAGCCAGGTCAGCACATGGAAGCCAGCGCCTCACCCGCTGCGGTAGCTCTCTTGCCCCAAGTGAGTTTAGATCCGTGTTTCCTAAAGAGGCTGGCACTGGACGATTCGAACGGGAGGGGGCACTTTTTCTTTTCCTTTAAGGGGCGATTTCCAAGGCGGGTACCTAGCGAGTTATTTCTGAGGCGGACTGTAGACCAAATGAAGCGTGGGGGCCTCCACATTGGATGTTCTGACTGGGAAGGACCAGATATATCACATGCCCGGAAAAAACTTTTGATTGTTTTTGGGGGGTGGAGGGGTTATACCTGGCAGTGCTCAGGGATTACTCCTGGCTCTGCACTTAGAAATTACTCTTGGTGGTGTTCCAAGGACCATATGGGATGCGGGGGATCACACCGGGTTGTTCACGTGGAAAGCAAACGTCCTCACCGCTGAGCTCTCGATCCAGCTGGGGAAAAACTTAAGTAAACAAGTACTATAACTGAGGAAAGGGTTCTGTCCACCCAGAAGACAGCCAACTTCTTTAAAAATTAGCCTTAGAAATTAGATTAGCTGGCTTAGGAGCAATCATACACGTCATTTGTGGAGTGTAAAAATAAACCTAATATGAAACCAGTATCCAAGGATGGTAGAAACAAGGGCCAGGAGGTTTGGTCCATCGCTGGACCGCTTCAGCCTGTGGGGAAGGACCCACTCCTGACAGACGGTGGGAAATGACCACTGTGGACAGCAGTGCGGACTAGGGGAGGGAACGAGCCTGGTAGCCTGGCGGTCTCCGTGTTGCAGGGCGGGAGGCCCGGGGGACAGGAAGAAAGGTGCCTGCCGGGGCTGGGGGGGCACAGGGGCACGTTGGTGGAGGGACGGGTGTTGGAACAGCGTGTGACTGACACGCCCCATAAGGAACCCGTATGACTGAAACCCGCCTTGTAACAGTGCCACAGTGACTGGATAAAATTTAAAAAAAAAGAGAGAGAAAGAAAATAAAAAGAAAAAAGAATTGTGCAAGTCAAAAGTGAGCATCAACCCCAAAACCTTATCAGCGGTTATTTTCCCTTTGCACGTATCCGCTGGTTTCTGGCTAGTTAGATCCGATGGACAAGCCAGTTTCTTTTAAAAAGTTACAAGACGATGAATTTCCCCTTACTGAAGCCTCATTGTTCTCACTGCTGTCTAGGGTAGCAGTGCTGTGCCTTTGTTTTTCCCACGCGCCCGCCGTCGGGGGTGGGGTGGGGGGGGGGTTGTCCCAGCTCTGTGCTGGGGCGCTCCACGCCTCCGCTGCAAAGCTCCCTCCGCTGGGTCACGCTCTCTCATCGCCTGTAGCCGTAGGGATTCTTTTGCAGAACTGCCTTGATTGTACGTAGTGCAGAGTTTGGGGTTTCGGTTTGTGTGCTTACACAATTGGTATTTTATAAGTTTGTGGTTTTTATGTTAGGTTTGAAATTCCGGGCCTGAGCCGACAGAAGCTGACCGCATGGCTATAGAGAATGGAGACCAGCCCTTGGCGCGGAGCTGAAAAGGTTCAGGAAAGAATATATCCAGCCTGTGCAGCTGCGGTAAGCCTTTCTGGGGCTGCGGGGCGCCCCTTGCTGTGTCTCGGGGCCACGTGCGTTAGGGTCGCTCTCGGGGAAGAAGACGGTGTCCCATAAAGAGCAGCTCTGGCTTAGCAGAATTTTGAAAGTGGAAAGAATTTATCCAATTCGATGCGAGTTTCCGCCTTCATTTGTGCCATTCCTGGGCGGGCATCTATGTGCAAGTTCCCGTGTGTGTAACTGAGCTGTGCTTGTGTTAATGCCGTAGAGTCTTGAACGTGTGCCGACACTGGGTTGAGCACCACTTCTATGATTTTGAGAGAGACGCTGATCTTTTGCAACGCATGGAAGAATTTATTGGCACAGTACGAGGTATGTTTCCAAGGCTGGTTTCCTGAAGTCAGCCGGCGGCTGTAGGCCCATGTCATTACTGCTTAATGTGGCGTTTATAGCAGCAGTACCATTTGAAATTTTTTTTTTTTTTGTTTTGGGTCACACCCGGCAATGCTCAGGAGTTTCTCCCTGGCTCTGCACTCAGGAATTACTCCTGGCGGTGCTCGGGGACCATATGGGATGCTGGGCGATCGAACCTGGGCCGGCACAGACCGCCGCATACAAGGCAAGCGCCCTACCCGCTGGGCTATCGCTCCAGCCCCTTGAATTTTTTTTTAACGGGCAAACATTTCTTTACCTAGAAACTGATGACACCCCGCGCTCCCTGCATGTTTCATGTAGTGCTCAGCTCACTGAGTATTTTAGAATTTAAAAAGTCTTGGTTTGCTCAGTAGGACAGCTGCAACTATCGTGTCCTCAGCACAAGCTCCAGTGGCATATTGGAGCAGACCAGAATTAGTGCAGAGGGCCCGGGTCAGCCTGGGGGGTCTCCTAGGACAGAGGGTTTCTTTGAGGGCTATCACCCTGGGCAAGGCGCGGGCACAATCTCTGATTCTTTTGCACTTTCTCAAGAGACTGATCTCCGAGCTTCCCTGCTAGCCCTTAAGGTCTCTGTGACTTTATGGAGCGACTCTTTGCTCTGTGAACTCTGGATAAGACTCAGAAAGCGAAGGTTAAATAATAGCACTTTGATACATACAAACAAAGATTCCACCAAAGACTGAAGTGAAGGAATTAGCTCCTCTGGGCCTGTCCTCTTGGTCAAATACATGTTGGTTAGAGTGACGGAATGTGGGGCCCAGGGGGCTTCCAGGGGCCTCGGTTCCATCCCTGGCAGGCCAAGATTCCAAAAAGCACTGCCAGGAAGAACATCTGAGCACCAGCAGGTGTGGCCCCAGACCAAAGCGCGGAGTGCCGCCTTCTACACCTCGTTATGTAGGATTGATCTTTGAGGACGAGCGATCTAGGACAGGCTAAATGCACGTGCCTCACATCCATCCCAACACTGCACGGTTCCCTGGTACACCTGGGAGCAACTCTGAGCCCAACGCTGGGAGCAGTTCAGAGTTTCCAGAAGAAAAGAAAAGACTTGTCTTTCGGTGGTGGAGTGCTATGGGGAATGTAAAACAACATTTCATTGATGCCTACAGCGGTCAGGGAGAAATACCTCTACCAGCAATCTCTATGTGCACCGAGCCAGCAATGTAGTTCAGTAGTTTAGTGGTTAAGCAAAAGTATTTTTTATGTTTGAAATAATGGTTTTAACCCCTGATACTAAAAAAATAAATTAGAAAGGATGTGGAAGAAAATGTCCCAGGCTAACAATACTGTATGCCCTTGATCAGGAATGATTGGGATGTAGGAAAATAAAATGGTGAGAGGGAACTGGGGACATTCCCTGTGGGGAGACGACGCCGGTGTCGTTACTGTGGGGTTACTCCTGGCTCTTCGAGGATTTGCTTCTGGGATTACTCCTGGCGGTGTTCAGGGGGCCATATGGGATGCCAGGATGGAACCTGGGTCGGCTGCGTGCAAGGCAGATGCCCTCCCTGCTGTGCTATCGCTCTGCCCGAAATTCCATTTTTAGTTTTGAATTTGATCTTTTTTGTTTTTAGCAAAGATTTTAACTTTTTGGCAAGGATATATTCAGGTTTAAGTTTTATGACTTTCAGCTGTTTTATGAAGAGAGTCCTCCAAAGAGTATGTGGGGGACCTGGGACCACTCTGAGTGGTACAGCACTGCTCGAGCCAATTGTGCCAGGAGCCACCGGCCACACGGGCAGTGCTTGGCGGGACCATGCAGTACCCAGGGAGCACCTGGGTCCCTGAGAGCCCTGAGCTATCTCCACAGACCTTAAGCTATTCTTCAGATGAAATATTTAGTATGCAGGTATTTAAATGTTATGTTTAATGTGATTTTAGGTAAAGCAATGAAAAAAATGGGTTGAATCCATCACTAAAATAATCCAAAGGAAAAAACTGGCAAGAGACAATGGACCAGGCCATAATATTACATTTCAGAGTTCGCCTCCCCCGTGGAATGGCATCTGAGCAAACCGGGCAAGTAGAGAGTTTCGACCTGCTCACCTTACACCCGATAGAGATCGCGCGGCAGCTCACCCTGCTCGAATCAGACCTGTATCGGTAAGTACCTCGGCTCCGCCCTGGAGACTCCCTTCCAGAAAAGGGCATTGCTTAAGCGAAATCCTGAGTTCTGCCTTAGGGACTTTTAGAAGGCTCAGCTGAGGTAGTACATGGACCGTCTCTCAGAAGGCCCAGGGAAGCTGTTCGGGGCCTGGGCCATAGCACAGACGGAGGGGGAGGGGGGCCTTGCCTAGATGCAGCCGGCCTGAGAGGGGGCCCCCGCGACCCACAGAGTGATGTAAGTCCTGAGCACCGCTGAGTGCGGCCCCCAGAGCAGAAGGGAGGGGGAGAGAGACAGAGAGAGCGAGAAGACAGAGCAAGAGAGAGAGAGAGAGAGAGAGTGAGGGAGAGGATAGATAGAGTGAGAGAGCGAGAGTGAGAGCAAGAGACAGATCAAGAAAAGAGAGAGCAAGAGAGAGACCGAGAGAGAGCGAGAGAGCGAACAAGAGAGAGTGCTAGTGAGAGAGAGCGAGAGAGAGAGAGAGAGTGAGAGAGACAGCAAGAGAGAGCGAGAGCGGCGAGCGAGAGAGAGGAGAGAAACAGAAGCTATTTTGCAGTGACAGCGGCGCACAGCAGGTGAGGCACTTGCCCAGCGCACAGCTGACCCAGGTCTGCGAGCTCAGGCCCGGTTGGGCCCCAGGAGTGGTCCCTGAGCACAGGCAGGCGAAGCCTCGTTAGAGCCCGGGGCTCCTCTTCCCTCCAGAATCTAAAGGCTTCTCTCCCTCACTGCGCCGGAGCTGGCCGAGCTCGTTCCCGCCCTGGCGTGGCCGTTGGCTGGCTTGGCGCCTGGGGCAGCTCTGGCCTTGTAATGTCGCTTTTTGTTACATTCTGTGGTTTCCTCAAGAGCCAAGTGTCCCAGGTGAGTAGAGCAGGCCTGTGGGTAACACGTTGCATGTGGTTTCCAGTACATTCACGAGCCCATCGCCGTAGGAAAGCGCGAATGGGCGCCAGCTTTCTGACTTGGTTTCGGAGTGGGGCCGTTCCTGGCAGTGCTCAGGGCTTCTCCCTCCTGGCCTGGTGCTCGGGACTGTGCCGTGTCAGGGATGCGCGCGTGTGGACTAGCCCTTGGTTTTGCTTGGGGGCCACACCAGGGTTCTCAGGGGCTGTTGTGACCCGCTGCTGCTGTGCTCCTGGCGTGCAGGGGCCGCCCTCGGGTGTCTCCTCGGACCCTTAGGCTTCCTTTGCTTAAAGTCAGTTTCCAAGTGTTGGTTTTAGAGGTCCTGGTACCGCCTCCTCGGGGCTTTTGTGAGATCTTGTAAATAAACAATACTTACAGATCCTCGCACACCCCAGAGCAGCGGCTCCATGACTGACACGCCTGTGGGGCTCCATGACTGACACGCCTGGCGCCCCAACTGACACGCCTGTGGCGCCCCATGACTGACACGCCTGTGGCGCCCCCATGACTGACACGCCTGTGGCGGCTCCAGACTGACACGCCTGGCCGCGCCCCTACTGACACGCCTGTGGCGGCCCCATGACGACACGCCTGTGGCGCTCCATGACGACACGCCTGTGGGGCTCCATGACTGACCGCCTGTGGCGCTCCATGACTGACACGCCTGTGGCGGCTCCATGACGACACGCCTGTGGCGCTCCCATGACTGACACGCCTGTGGCGGCTCCATGACTGACACGCCTGTGGCGGCTCCATGACTGACACGCCTGTGGCGGCTCCATGACTGACACGCGCCTGTGGCGGCTCCATGACTGACACGCCTGTGGGGGCTCCATGACTGACACGCCTGTGGCGGCTCCATGACTGACACGCCTGTGGCAGCGCTCCATGACTGACACGCCTGTGGCGCGCTCCATGACTGACACGCCTGTGGGGCTCCATGACGACACGCCTGTGGCGCGCTCCATGACTGACACGCCTGTGGCGCTCCATGACTGACACGCCTGTGGCGGCTCCATGACTGACACGCCTGTGGCGGCTCCATGACTGACACGCCTGTGGCGGCTCCATGACTGACACGCCTGTGGCGCTCCATGACTGACACGCCTGTGGCCACAAGCTTAGTGCTACAGCCATGGCCTGCAGCGTTATGTAATAGTCTCAGAAAATGTTTCTAGGTACATATACAAGAGATGTTAAATTTTCAGACTTATTTTTATTGCTTTGCTTTGGGGACCATCACACCCAGCAGTGCTCAGGACCCACGTGCTTAAGGGATCGGTCCTGGTGGTGCCCAGGGGACATGTGGTGCCAGGAATGGGGCCCAGGTTCACCACGTGCAAGGCAAGAGTGCTGCCCGCTGCACTATCAGTCCGGCTCCAAACTACGTTTTGTTTTTTTTTTGTTTTTGTTTTGCTTTTTGGGTCACACCTGGCAATGCTCAGGGGTTTCTCCTGGCTCTGCATTCAGGAATCACTCCGGGCGGTGCTCGGGGGACCATATGGGATACCGGGGATCGAACCCGGGCCCGACATGGGCCGGTTGCGTGCAAGGCAAATGCCCTACCCACTGGGCTATCGCTCCGGCCCCTAAACTACATTATTTTTAATAGCAGCATTCGAGGAGTTAAACTTAGAGCTCTAGTCAACCAGATAGTTCCCCACTATGTCCAGGAATCAGCATCGTTATCAATTTTAGTCCCAGGACACGCTCATAGACATTCCCGTCCTTTTCCAAGGGGCTCAGCAAGAACCCAGTGACTGCTCTGCCCCTCGCCGGCTGCTCGGACCGTCCAGATTCCTCTTCCCCTGGTTTGTTACCTCGTGTTTAACTCTGATCGAAATCCCAGTCTTAAATACACAAAGCTCAATGCTAATGTGATTTTATGACTGAAAAGGGATAATGAAAAGGAAACGGTTACTTGCAGCAAGTATGTTTTGATCTGTAGGAAAAGATGCACAATTAGGATTTTTGTGTTACAATTTATAAACCTTCTGTTCGTGGAGAGGGAGATTTGTGTGGGGCTTTAGTCTTTAGCTGTTGACTCAGAAAGTATACTACAGGCAAAGAGTCATGTAAAATTCTGTCTTGATGGTTTCAGAGCTGTACAACCTTCAGAATTAGTTGGAAGTGTGTGGGCGAAAGAAGACAAAGAAATTAATTCTCCAAACCTTCTGAAGATGATCCGGCACACCACCAACCTCACACTGTGGTTTGAGAAGTGAGTCCCCTGATGGTGCCAGCCTTAGCCCTGTCTGACTCGGCTCTCCCTGTCTCGGCTCTCCCTGTCCCGGCTCTGTCTGTCTCGGCTCTGTCTGTCTCGGCTCTGTCTGTCTCGGCTCTCCCTATCTCGGCTCTCCCTGTCTCAGCTCTGTCTGTCTCGGCTCTGTCTGTCTCGGCTCTGTCTGTCTCGGCTCTGTCTGTCTCGGCTCTGTCTGTCTCGGCTCTGTCTGTCTCGGCTCTGTCTGTCTCGGCTCTGTCTGTCGCGCTCTCCCTGTCCGGCTCTGTCTGTCTGCTGCCGGCTCTGTCTGTCTCGGCTCTGTCTGTCTCGGCTCTGTCTGTCTCTCGCTCTGTCTGTCTCGGCTCTGTCTGTCTCGGCTCTGTCTGTCTCGGCTCTGTCTGTCTCGCTCTGTCTGTCTCGGCTCTGTCTGTCTCGGCTCTCCCATGCCGGCTCTGTCTGTCTCGGCTCTGTCTGTCTTGGCTCTGTCTGTCTCGGCTCTGTCTGTCTCGCTCTCCCTGTCTTGGCTCTGTCTGTCTCGGCTCTGTCTGTCTCGCTCTGTCTGTCTCGGCTCTCCCTGTCTGCTCTGCTGTCCGGCTCTGTCTGTCTCGGCTCTGTCTGTCTCGGCTCTGTCTGTCTCGGCTCTGTCTGTCTCGGCTCTGTCTGTCCGGCTCTGTCTGTCTCGACTCTGTCCGAGTGCCCTCCACTCTACAGCTCACCTCGTCCTTCTTTCAGTATTGTCGGTTCCTCCATTTTGGACACTGAATAGATATTTTAATCACGGCATCTTATTTTAGTCATACATTTGTTGTTGTTCTGAAGGGTCGCTTTAGGACCACCGTATACATCTTGGCAGACTCAGACGAGCTTTATAATGCTTGATTCCTCCTCAGGTGTGGCCAGCGGCTCCCCACACGGTCCTGCTTCTGTTCCCTTATTCTTGTAGCATGAGTGTAAACCAGAGAATCACATTATACAGATATTGATATAAATACGACATTGTTCCAGGTATTGCTTTGTCACTCCCTCTTTTTCTACCCATTGCCGCTTACTCTCCTTTCCCCTTTTTTGAGATTATTGGCGACATATTTACACATATAGCACATTTCTGTATTATGGAACCAATAACACATTATATATACAGGATTTTATATAAAAATATTAGAAAAATGTGAGAATTAGACATTATTGGGTCTTTTTGTCTCAAAAGGAAATCTCATAATTGCCTTTGCTGGTGCTGTACCAGGTCGGGTCAGTTACTTTCCATCTGAAGAACACTCCCCTTACTCATTTATTTTTGGGGGCCACACCCAGCCCTGCCCAGGGATGACTCCTGGCGAAGCTCAGGGAACCCTAAGCAGCGATGGGGCAAACCAGACTCAGCCTCATGGAAGGAAAGAGCTTTACCGTAAGAACTTCTGTAATATTTAATGTGCCATGAATTTGCTAACAACAGAATCTTAGTTTTTATTTATTTTGGGGAAGTAAGATAAGTTCATTATTCATTATTATTCTTGACATAATAGCTCTATCTTAAGGTGAATTAATCTTTTCTTCAGATCCAACTCTTAGACTCACGATCACGATCACGATCTTCCCGTTTCATCATCTATTTGCTAGAGCGGGCACCAGTAATATCTCCATATGTCCTGTCTCATGCTAGTAGAACCCAAAGGCATCCGCTTGCTCCAGGAACGTAAAGAGCCTCAAAGCATTATATTAGGTCACGGGAATGACCTAATATAAATGTTACTAGTATTTGGCATATCAAATACAACACGAGCAGCAACTTGCCAGGCTTGCCGTGCAGGTGGCACACTCTTGTAGTCACCTCTAAATAAAGCATTTATTGATGAACCGCGAGGTCGCTAGCAGCCGCACGAGGCCGGGCTGTGATAGTCTGGTCAGCTAGGTGGAGTTGTGACGAGATACCTTATAAATACAAAATTGTTCAGGTTCTTTCCTTTGGCTTTTGTTTACTTTAACATCCAAAATGTTCAGCAATGTCACGTTTGAGGCTGAGGAACACGTATAGCACGTTCGGTGTGGCCGCTCCTCAGGGTGCCGGCTCAGCTGTTCCGTGCCTCCTGCACGCCCTCCCTGTCTGTGCTGGCGCGCGCCTAACTCTGCCCTCTCTGCCCCTTCCTGGGCCACTTTTTTTTTCTCCTTATACTCTGGTTGTGGGACCACACCTGGCGATGCTCAGGAATTATTCCTGGTTCTGTGCTCAGGAATGTTCCTGGCGGACTCGGGGCCATATGGGTGCTAGAGATTGGATGGTCAGCGTGCGCAAAGGCAAACTCCCTACCCACTGGACATTGTTCCAGTCCAGCCTTGACTGATTCCTAGCAGTGAATAGCCTTTTTTTTTTTGTGCTTTTTTGGTCACACCGGGTTTCTCCTGGCTCTGCACTCAGGAATTACTCGGCGGTGCTCGGGAGACCATATGGGATGCCGGGATCAAACCTGGACTGGCTTGGGTCGGCTGCATGCAACCGCCTCCAGCTATAGCTCCGCCCCAGCAGTGAATATTCTTAATTGTGAGAATACTTTAACTTTCATATTACGCTTACCAAAGCTGGCCCAGAACCGTAGCTAAGTATTCAAGAAAGACACTGAACATTGCTTGTTAATTAGATGAAATGGGATCGCCAGAGGCACAGAATCCGTGAATTCTTTGCCAGAGAGCCCATCCCAAAGAGCCCAAACACATACTAGGATTCGCCTCACGGGCTGCTGCAGAGAGAGAGGGCTGAGCGCCGGAAGAACTCCTGCGACGCAGCCGGGCTCTGCCGCGGCGCCTGCCTGAGGGCTGCTCGCGGCCTTGTGGCGTTTGCCGGGAAATGCCGGCTCTTCTCATTCCCTGTTTTGTCTTTGACGCCCAGATGTATCGTAGAAACCGAAAACTTAGAAGAAAGGGTGGCCGTGGTGAGTAGAATAATTGAGATTCTGCAAGTCTTCCAAGAGCTTAACAACTTCAATGGTGTCCTTGAGGTGGTCAGCGCCATGAACTCGTCACCCGTGTACAGACTGGACCACACATTTGAGGTAGGTTTAGCGGGTGTTTCCGAATGAGCCTCGTCCCCGTTCTTGACCCCGGGTTTGAGCACTTCCTGTCCTTGACTTTCAAGTGGGGACGTGATCGTGATTTTGCCGCCAACAGCTTGCTTCTTTTATTTGGTTTGGGGGCCACATCTGGCTGCACGCAGAGGTCACTCCTAGCCAGGTTCAGGGGAGTGTGTCCAGAATCACACCGGTTCGGCCACATGCGAGCCGAGAGCCCAACCTGCTACACTGTCTCTCCTTGCAATTAAGTCAGTCTCAAAACGCAGTCACAGGGTTTAGCTTGTTAGAGAATTTTCTCTGAAATTTCAGCTGGTGTTTTTTTTTTTTTTTTTTTTTTTTTTTTTTGGGTCTCACCCGGCGATGCTCAGGGGTTACTCCTGGCTCTCCACTCAGGAATTACTTCCTGGCGGTGCTCGGGGACCATATGGGATGCCTGGGATCGAACCCAGGCGGCGCACAGGCCGGCCACGTGCAAGGCAAACGCCCTACCACGCTGGGCTATCTCTCCAGCCCCTCAGCAGGTAATTTTAATGTAATGCACAATTAAATGCTTACATACTTCTTCGGGAACAGGAAGTTAATCTAGACCTCTCAGGTGGAAGCACTTTCCCTGTGGGCCCAGAGTCTGAAGCAGCTCCGTCGCTCAGAGCCTGGCACTTGGTGCTTGAAACTGGTGCTGTTGTGACTGGGTGTCACCCTTGGCCTAGTAGCATGTTTTAGCAAATTATCTGATTCCTTTTGTAGAGTTATACTGCCTAAATACATATATGTGTGTGTGTGTATGTGTGTGTATATGTATATGTTTTGTTTTTAGCAAATACCAAGTCGCCAAAAAGAAGATTTTAGAAGAGGCTCATGAATTAAGTGAAGATCATTATAAGAAATACTTGGCGAAACTCAGGTCCTATTAACCCGCCGTGTGTGCCTTTCTTTGGTGAGTGTTTCTCCTGGGGTATTTGTTTCTGGATGAAATGACAGTTGTTTCATTAAGTGCCACGTAATGTACCAGTGGAAGCTACGTGTTTACAAATAAACAGCACTGAGTCCCCTTAACAATAGCTCTGTCCTGAGTCAAGGTTTTAAAGTTCAAATCCAGCATGTACATGTATATTATACTTTATTTACAGCTCTGAACAACCAGTAGATATTATATGAAGCCTTTTTTTGACTTCCAAGAACGAAGTCAAGTATTTCTTTTTCACCGAAATATTTAGTTTCAATATACTGAACAGTCCATAGAAAAGTCAGGCCAAAGTCATCCCCATGAATCAGGATTCTAAGTAGTTTCACGGCTGACATCCGACCACGTGTGCCTGTGAGCCGCCGTTCCAGCACACGGCTGACATCCGACCACGTGTGCCTGTGAGCCACGTTTCCAGCACACGGCTGACATCCGACCACGTGTGCCTGAGAGCCACGTTTCCAGCACACCAGAGTAGAGGCAGCCGCACGTCTCCTTCCTGGGTCGAGAGGGCTTCCTGGCACCTCCTTCACCTCCTTCCCTGCAGGTCCCCGTTCCTGCTGACTCTGGCGCTTCACATGGCTGTCATCGCTTTTCCCACTTGCTTTTAGTCGGCCTGTCTAATGATCTAATGATTCTTCTCTAATGCACGTAAAAAGTTAGGATCTCCGTTACATTTCGGGTGTAGTCCTTTTCAGTAACGTGGCGTTTTCTACCAACTTTTTCCTCATCTATAAGTTTTCTGTCATCCTGCATGTAACAGTGTCTAAGTTCTATTTTTGTTTGTTTTCAGTTAACTTCTGTTTTTCTGTACTTTCTGTTGAGACTTAAAAACGGACTGCTTCCCGTGTACTTCAGATCTGCCAGGATGCACTTTGTATGTGCTGGCAGCTAGAGTTGTGCACGTCCTTACTGTCTCTGCTTAGAGCCCTTAAGTGTGCTATAGTGCTGTTTCATGAGTCTTCGTATCAGCGTGATAGTCTGTCATACTCCATAAAGTCACCAGAACAGCATATGAACATACACGTTATTTCCAGCTTTTTGGTTCCTTAAATGTTACCATGAATGATCATGAATGTAGTTCCATATTTTAAAATATTTTCTTGAGATAACCAGAATGTAGTTGCCCTATTTGTAAAAGTGTGTGTCTTTGACAGTGGAGGCATGGCTTAGTCGTGAAGGCTGCACGCGTGAGCCCTGGGTGCCTCCGTCTCCCCAGCCTACGCACTCCCACACACACACACACACACACACACACACACCACGACCTTCCTGCAGTCTGCGCACAGAGGACTGTCTTCCTGCATGTGTGAGTCCTGAGTACTCATCGTACCCGTGCGGCGTGCACACACCACGACTATCTTTGTGCGTATGGGAGCCCTGGTACCACACACACACACACACACACACACACACACACACCACCATCTTCTTCCTGCATGAGCCCTGTACCACCACCACACACACACACCACACAGGACTGTCTTCCTGCATGTGTGAGCCCTTGTACCACACACACACACACACACACACACACACCCACCACACACCACACAGGACTGTCTTCCCTGCATGTGGCACTCTCCTTCCTCTTCCCGCCCAGACTGTTCACAAAATTCTGTGGCAGAGCAACTGCACCCGTGGTTTTTCCCACCTTAGCTATGCTAACTCTTGGTCCCTACCTTTTCGTTTGTTGCTTTCATAGCTCACAACTGTTACGTATCAGTCATATTTAATTTTTTCCTTAAGCACTGGGAATCTCCCAGACGTTTAATTTTCCCCTTCCCTCTTCTCCATGTCTTCTCATGGCTGCACTAACAGCATTTACCAGTCTGCCTCTTGGTTTTGATTCTTTTACCTCTGGTGTTTTTTAATTCTCTAATTTGTCGCCTCACTCTGTATTTCGGCTGTTCCTGATGCTGCAGATTTATTCCTCGTGCTACAGATATTCAGTCAGATCTTTTGGTATTTATGATTTGAGGTTTTAAATTATTTTTTTATCTTTGACCATATTGAATTTATTTTTCACTTTTTGGGTTACACCAGCGATGCTCAGGGGTTACTCTTGGCTCTGCACTCAGGAATTACTCCTGATGGTGCTCAGGGGACCATATGGGATGCGGGGATCAAACCCAGGTCAGACATGTGCAAGGCATAAATATACAATTGCTATGGCCTGAATCTTCTTTTAGTAATCATGAAAATCAAATTATTTGTATCCGGGTTGGATAAATAATTATCTTTACTGTTTATATTATTTCAAAAAATATTGTTTCATTAG